>BQNB010077278.1:0-30894 GCA_026074375.1 Tanacetum coccineum | reverse complement strand
TATAGTAATAAGCTCATATTAGTCCAGCCAATATCATATATAAAAAATATATATTCTTGCTATGAATAAAATTAATGGAAAAGTAAGACTATAAGGTAAATAAAATTGTAAAACTTTGCACATTTTGTCTTCGTATTTGACTTTGATTTTATATCAAGCGCTTACTTGGCATGACTATTTATTTAATTTGTATATTTTTGAAAATAATGTTGGATTAAAGAGTTTAAGACTATCTAACTTTTTATCGAAAAAGTCTTGCAAGTTCAGACCAGGTGGCTGGCTAAATGAAAAAAAAAAATCAGTTAGGCTTCCTGTAACATACTCTAAGTATTAAAAAAACGTAATATTGTGGGTGCAAACTCACCTAGGTGAGTTTCCCACTCGCGCGCGAGTGCCACGCCGGTGGCAAAACTCACCTAGGTGAGTTAACATTATCAAGGTGAGTTTGGCTTAATTTTTTGGCTGATAAGTGAGATACTCACCTCACGATGAGTTTAAAAAAGTGGGCCCATTTCTTTTTTATTAAGTATATATTAATTGGTTGTGAGTGTGTGTGGTTATTTAGTGGTTATATTTTATATAAAGTGAGTATTTTAATGAAATGTGAGTTTTAGTGGTACGGTGAGTTCTTATTACGGTTGAAATGTGAGTTGTAAGATGAGTTTTATTTGGAGAGAGAAAACTGATGTGGCGCTGACGTGTCAGGTGGGTTTCTCACCACCACTCCATCCAGCCTAAAGCAAACACATTTATCTAAATACAAACAATAAATACAACTTCATAACAGAATGTCAAACATATAACACGGAAACAACCAAATTCATAAACAATGTAATCACAATTTTAAAAAAGTACACGTCGCAGAAAAAAGTTGCCCCGCCGTAACGTGCGGGTGAATTCCATCTCGTTGGTACCTAGACATGGTTGGTGCTAAGTGACCGTCCACATAAAACTTCATTCTTTGTTTGTAACCACACTCAAAGGGTATTCGCTTTCTACAACAATAAGTGTCTCAGTTCACTTCGATATAAAATCGCTTAAATTGACAATTATCCACTACCCTCATCTTAAACTGTATATATAACATAATCATTTGGCTTAGACAAACTGAACTTGATAAAGTTGATACTCCTAGATTGAAACTCGTAATTTTAGAATTTTTCAAATACGGAATATTTTGAATCACTTCATTTAAAAAACGTAGAGCATGGCTCTAGTTGTTATTTCTGATAACATTTAAGACGAGTTGACACGGCTTATTAATCTACTCCGTATTGGATAAGAATAAGGGTACCCTAAGAATAACTATCCGGTCATCTTAGTGACAATGATATTTAACCATTTGTCCAAGTAGGTCAATAAGGTCGAGTCCACCACTATATGCACTCAATCTGGGCATAGCCTATTCAACTGTATATGGAAATGGAACTTGGATAGCTAGAGCTATGAGGAAGGGGCTGAAAGTGGATCGTACCACAACCTAAAAACCTGCCGCGACCACAAGTCAAGACTGATTCACTTGTTTTAGTCTTGATTACCTATGCAGTTAGTGGTGTTTCATATTTTTCTTAAAATACTTGCACAACACAACTTGCATACAAGCAGAGACGGACTTACATGGATGCTGGGTGTGACACGGGCTACACCTTTACGATGTAACTTTAGTTAGCTAAACAATTCTTTTGTGCAACACCTTCTTGAAAATTCTGGGTCCGTCCCTACATACAAGTAGAATAATACAAAACTTACGCAGAATACTACCCTTATCAAATTAAGAAGAGAAAATAGAATCACAACTTTCGCACCACATTGGTAAGTAACAAGCAATCACTGGTTTAAGCCTAACAAAAAACACCAAGCTGCTCCCAACATCCAAAACAAATGTGGCCATGGTAGAGCCACTAAAGGGCTAATCATCCCTTCAACTTCAAGATTTGTATTTCATTAAAAAGTTCTAATTGTTATTATAAAATCATATACGTTATATAATTTTCATTTCTAAAGAGAAAAGAGAATTTTTGTAATCAAAATGCCATGGCCTCCCCATGCAATCGCAAAATATACAACAACCCGACACATTGGTGTGATTCAGTTACCAGTTTTTACAAACGATTATGACCCAAGCCAAACCATGAAACACACTCAAACTTGAACTTGAAACAGATCGTACATAACCAGTCACGTTCAGTTTGATGGTTTCATCGGTTTGAGCAAGTTTTGCATAACCGTATGTTCAATCACCTATCAATCATCCTCCTACCGGAAGAGTGGTTCAAGCAAGTAAATAAAAGCAAGAAGGATAAAAAGCATACGATAAGTCAATAACTAAATCTCCATTAACATTCTCCATAAAAAGAAAAACTGCCAAAAGATACCTAGCAAAAGACCTTTGTACATAATGGCATGCTCCAGATATCACCTATGTACATGACCCATACCGCTAAATATTTTAAATGACCATTAAAGACGACCCATGCTGACTCATAATACTCCAATTGCCCATAATTTCAAAACTTATATCATCAAAGACTTGCCTCCAATTTGCTTGTCGGGAAGTTGGATGCATCTTGACACAACTTTAAATAATAATTATTAAAACTCTTCTCGACTGCCATTAATCCATAACCATAAGCAAAGGTATAATACTCTTCCTATCCACCTACAAACATATACCTGTAAAATACATATTCTGGTATTAATATAACCTTTTACTTCTGAATTAAGTAATATAGCACATAAAACCTCTAAGGGTCAAACTGAGTTAAACAAAGATACGTTTTTTTTTTAAATTAGTAAAAGGAGCCAAAGTAAAACGAGTCGAACAGAGCAAAAGTCATAAAGTGTAGCTTTATTGCATAAAACCTCTTAGGGTCAGTTTATTACAAACGTAAATATTACTGTACTGATATTCAAAGATGAACTCGTAGTGTCTCACAAAGAATTAGCTGAAATCATGATATTTGAATTTGTTCTAAATATAGAAAATTTATATATTCAGATCTATAATTTTTTAAGTTTTAAGTTAGGCAACAGAATCATATGATAGTCGTATTTACTCAAAAAATTATTAATAAATAATAATTTTTAATAGCTTTGCAACACAAATGTGTCATCCGCACAATCATACTTTATATCCCTTAAAAAATTTAATCTAATAAATAATATGTTTATGTAACTTCAATACATTAGTTTCTTCCAAAAACTTGGGAGACAGAAAAAGACTGCAGGTCAACCAAACCAGGTTTGACCCGTTTTACATGCTTTCAAAAATTGACTCTCTTTACCCGTTGCCCAATCCGTTCATTTTGCCACCTCGATTTACAAGATATATAGTATAATAAAATAAAAAACAAATTCAAAGGAGGCACATATATTTGTAATTTTGTAATACTAAAATAAAAATACTGGATTATTAAGTCATACCTATATATAGCAATAAAAACCCTATGCATGCTCAGGACTGGAAGATGGAATAGCCCTTGTGTCCCCGCCATCTACACCCTCTGCAATCGATGAGTTGTCTTCTCCCCTTGAGTTCAGAGCTCCAAGATTCATACGATCAACTTCCTCTTTAGTATAAATATATATCTTGCGAACCATGACGATAAATTCCCTGATAAACACAAAAAGGATACAGTGATGTGAGTTAAACTTCTAAAAACAGAACGAGTAAAGTTCAAGATAAAAGTAAATATTAATCAAAAACTTTTAAGGGCAACAATTTCAACCAGTTCCTTATAGATGGATCGACTTGGACTATGTTTTATCTTTAACTAGTTCACCGGTTAAAATTAAAAATATAGAAATAGATATACAGAAAAGTACTGTAATCAAATGGCTGATAGCGGTTCAAAGTATTTCAATGCAAAAAACCTTCTAAAATCAATTTATTCTAAACATAACCATAACCCGTCGGGATTGGGTATGTTGTTGTTGTTGTGCAATCACACTTGACCCGCTTATTCATTTGAAAAAATTCTGGGAACTGGGTCAGCCGAAAGGACCATTTCAAACTGTACATGAAATTGTATTTTGTGACAGGACCACCTATTTTGACACCTCTGATACGTTTCAATATTATAGGTACTTACTCCCATGGATCATCTCCAACAAGCATCATGTCACCCTCGTCATCGGTGTAGACAACTACCCAAGTCTTGGTGCGATCTTTCAGTTCTCCATGGAATTCAAACAACGTATCCAACTCAGCAATAAATTCATCATAGTTGTTGAACTTAGTAAGATCCACAGACCTACCAAGGGCAGTCCCCTGCTTGTGAACCTGAAATTAATACAACTTTTTAAGCCAACGTGAACACACTAAGAAGACCAGTAGAATCATATAATACAGACAATACTAGATAGACAAATCAACCTGGGTTATGTTTGATCTCTAATGAGCAAGCACTTAAATAAAACAAAAAAGCTACATAAAGAAGAAACTGGTCAAATGGGTTGAATAGTCTCCTAAAAGCAAGTTTTTGATGCATAAAAACCTCCTGAATAAGTTTAATCTAAGATTATTACTAATATGATATAACTTTTGTATATTTTGACACCTCTGATACGTTTCAATATTATAGGTACTTACTCCCATGGATCATCTCCAACAAGCATCATGTCACCCTCGTCATCGGTGTAGACAACTACCCAAGTCTTGGTGCGATCTTTCAGTTCTCCATGGAATTCAAACAACGTATCCAACTCAGCAATTAATTCATCATAGTTGTTGAACTTGGTAACATCCACAGACCTACCAAGGGCAGTCCCCTGCTTGTGAACCTGAAATTTATACGACTTTTTAAGCCAACGTGAACACACTAAGAAGACCAGTAGAATCATATAATACAGACAATACTAGATAGACAAATCAACCTGGGTTCTGTTTGATCTCTAATGAGTCAAGCACTTAAATAAAACAAAAAAGCTACATAAAGAAGAAACTGGTCAAATGGGTTGAATAGTCTCCTAAAAGCAAGTTTTTGATACATAAAAACCTCCTGAATAAGTTTAATCTAAGATTATTACTAATATGATATAACTTTTGTAATGCATCAACCTCTTATATCAAATTATTCTAAAAATTAAAATTATTATAGACATAATATAACTATTATCAACATATCTGACACACTAATATTCTTGTAATGCATAAAACCCATATAACTGTTGATAGAATATAATGTTCGTAATTATATTTGACAGTTGACACATGAATTATTTATATGACGATAAAATGTTTTCAACAAATAGTGTTTCGATCAACCCATCTCAACTTTTTTACCAAAAATAAAACCCCTTTTGGACCCGTGACCAACCCATCTATTTGTTACAATTTAACCGATACCTTTGTACAACTCCTTGTTGAAACTCCCTGTACTTTCGCTTGTGGCTTTGAATCTTGATATTGCTTCTCTTGCTCTTTACCAGCCAATAAATTAACAATACCTTTCATACCCTTGGAAAGTTCAGACCTTTGATCAGATTCATATGCGGGGAAGTTTTGTAATTGTATCCCTTGATGTGCATTCCCTGCTGCATCTGATGCAACCTTGTTACCAGCAAGGGTTACACCAAATATTTTAACATTACCATCTTCTTGCTTCCTAGGGTCATTTTGCTGAACCAGGGGCGATTTCGGGATTACTTCACTAGAATGAGAATTCATTTGTAGATTAAACGAAGGAGGTGGAGGCATCAGCCATTTCCCATGCTCTTGCTCGTTACCCCTTTGATTCGCCTGAACAGGATACTCACCAAAAGGATTTTTAGTGTGGGGCACGTACTTGAGTGATAAATTGGACGGCATGGACGGCATGGTCGACCATGGGTTTGACTGTACGCTGAATTTTCCTTCACTTTGACTATTGCGGGACCCAAAACCTGATAATAGATCTGTAAAAGAGGCTTCCCATAACGTTGAGACATCGGAACAGAAACTCGGTCAATTTTGTCATCTTCTATGACTAAGGATGGCCGCTGACTTTTTCTACCACTTGAATCTGACTCATTCTCGGCAAATGCAACTCTTGGTGTTGATAATTCTTGTCCTTGCAAGACCCTAGAAAATGCACTTGAAGGTGACAGGTCTGCTGCCACGGGCCTTGATGAGCCTATAATAGTTAAGAAACAGAATATATTGTTAACAGATTCATCAAGACTAGAGCTGAAAATTTTCAATAGCTTAAGTTATAGGGAAATAGTTCCAATGGGCCAAACTGATCGCAAGTCCCCCAAAGGTAATTTTAAATCCTAAAACCTCCTAAACCATTTTCCAAAAAATTAGTTAGCATTGAAAGAGTATATTGAAGCCATCATTTTTGGCACGCTGATTATTATAAAAAATAATTAAAAAAAATCGAGCAAAAAGTGTTCGGGTCAAGCCACCTTGTTCTCAACGTGTACCAATAACACATTTAAACTCCTAAATCATTTTATTAAAAAAATATATATTACCATCCTTGGCAAGCTATGTTTTATAATAAGAATGCGAAAATGTTGGACAAAGAATGTTTCGAGAGCCCAGAATAGCTCGTGCAATCGGTACACAAAAATACCCATTTTGACTCGAACCTGTCTATAATGGTTACCTAAACTGCCTGACTTGTCAATTTACCTTCTCTTGTAAGAACAGAGGAATCAGGGGATGAAGGCAACATGCTTGTTCGAGGCCTTTTTTGTTTCTGGACTGGAAGTGGATTAACTGCCGGAGGGATGAGGGCTGGTTCTATCTTCCAGGGTGAAACTCTCTCGGGCCTAGGAATACCCGATTGTTCATCCCATCTTACCTATAAAAAAAAATAACAGGAAAAATTTAACCTCAGACCTAATGAAGTGAAATTACATATTCCACAACTGCTAATTATTAAAAGCACCCTTAGGCATCTCCATTTGGATTCTCGCCAATTTTGAGGATCAGAATCTTCCATCCCAACTATAGTCCCGGTAAATCTACAGATTATACAAACTATTATGTCATAATCTGATTACTAAAAGTAAGAAAAAAGGAATATGGGAAGTACAAGTAGCAAAACTGATTAGCTATACCTTTGCTCAGGGGCCTCTTCGCCTTCGAAGCGCATTTTAAAGCGCATGCCAATTGAGTAGTTGTTTTTCATGGCCTCCATGTACTGATCATATGGGACAATAAACTCTGCAGGACTAGTCCTGTACCAAATTATATTGTGAAAATTTAGTGTGAAATCAGAATAATAAAGACCCTGATTTACCAACACATGCACTTAAAAAAAGTTCCACCCCCACAAAGTTTGCAAATATTAAACATACTCCAAAAGAGGGTTTGACAAGAGCATGAAACATAATGAATTGGTCGATTTGGGTTGTTTTACCACAAACAGGTCAAAAAAATTAGCTAAAAAGGAAGCAGGGCAAACAGCTTTCAAGTCGCTTGAGGTCTATTTTATACCCATACAACCTCCTAAACTGTCTTTTTGATAAAGAGTTATATTATAACCATGATAACATTGTTTCTATAATCACATGTAGTGTAACAAATTAGTCAACTAGTTGTTTATAAAAATAGCGATAAAATGAACAGAAAGAGAAGACACAAAAAACGTTTGCAACCCAACCCCACTAGAGCCAGCCGCTTCGACCCTACACTATAAAATGGCCAATTTCCTCCAGATTCCCGAGCCCATTTTGACACCTTTATGTATTATTCAAATACCTGGGTTTATAATAGACAGTAAATATCGTTCCAGTCTGAATTGCATGCCACGCCGTTGCGAGCACTCCAAGATGCATGCTATGACTCGATATAACTGATGAAGGCACGTTTGCCTGCTGCCTCATTGCCCTTCGTACCCCAACACGAAGGTCTCCATTTTCACCCCTATATATACCATTTGGTCATCAGATAATATAAAGTACAAATAAGATAATAAAATTATGTAAAAAAGATATGATCTAAAAGTGAAATCAATTTGTACCTAAGAAATATAAAAGCGTCGCCAGCAACGAGCCTTTTAGAGCTCACAAACACACTCCACCCACTTTGAAGCAAGTGCCTTCGGGGTTGACCTGCATTGACCAAATATGAGAAACAAATTGAAAAAAGAAGAGGTGTAAGGGGCCGTTTAGTTGGTGAAAATATTTCATGTTTTCCGTTTCTAAATTCCTAAAGAAGGGAATGGTTTTTCTTCTCTAGAGAAGAGTTGAGAATTTTGAAAATCCGTTCAGATGGAGTTATATTTTTCATTTCTTAAAAAATGAAAAGATGTTTAGATGAAACTATTTTCAAGCACTGAGAAGAAAATGAGAAAAAAAAAAGTGAGAATGATAAAATAGACTTTTCAATTTTTATGTTAAAATGTTGAAAAAGGTGAGAATGAGAATTCCACTTTTTTTGAAAAATGTTGAAAAAAGATGCGACTAAACGGATTTTCAATATTTTCCTTTTCACATGAAAAATTTCCTAGAAAAATGAGATATTTTTCACCAACTAAACGGCCCCTAAATCTTTGGATAATTTCTTGCTTAATCAGAAAAACAAAAATCCGCGTTCAGTCAGATAAAAAGAACCCTAAACATAAAATAAGTTGTAAAATGGACGAGCATTAAGAGAACTTGAAGCGTTCACCAAACCGAGGCTTATACAGATAAAAAAAACTAAATAAATGAATCCCGTGTGTAGAAATACAAAGGAAAGCATTTATGCAGCCTTTGTGTATGCTTCAATTTATGTCCATAACTTTTGAAATGACAAAAACAAGAACCACATACCTCAATGTTTAGTTCAACCTTATCTATAGAGGGAAAGTACATATCAAATTATCTTTAAAACCAAACTAGACAAGAACCCGATAATTCAAAACTGAATGTGTATCAAGCAATTACCGCGGAATATGTGCTTGAATTGCCATTGGTTGCCATGCAAATCCTTGGCTTTAAGGTCTTGTGTTGGGGGTTGCTTTGACATGTCCTGCCATAATCATATTACCATATAGACATAAGTGACAAAACACAAACGAGATAAGCTGAAGAATTTCAAATTTAAGCAACCAACCAATGCAGGAAGACATTCGTCGGCATGGCGTCTCAAAACAGAGAAACCACCATGAGTGCTTGTATCGGAAGCAGTCAACGTCTTGCAAAAAGAATGCACGTGAAACCGCGGTTGGGCAGGTGGTGCAGGTTCCTTCTTAACGGCATTCTCATCTTGCTGTCGATAACAAAATTTCAAGAATTACATGCAAGTATCAAATAAGAGCTATACATAAGTCATCTCAAACTGGCGGTAAACTCACATTACTTTCCGGCATCAAAGTTATTTGAGCGAACACCTCGTCCGTATCTTGTTCAGCCTACAAACGCAACACCACAAAAAGAACATATATCAGTCGAGGTAAAACCCTCTACCACAAACACCAAATTGGGGCGTTTGTTTCGGTTCATATAGGGGGCTTATAGCTTATGTGGTTTTCGGCTTATATCTTATAAACTCAGTTATTGTGGCTTATTTTAAAACTTTCCGGCTTATATAAGATAATTATGACATATTAAATTTATATAAGCCGAAAAGTTTCAGAATAAATCACAAAAGACGAGCTTATGAAAAATAAGCCCAAAACCAAATAAGCCATAAGCCATATAGCCAAAACAAACACCTTAGGGGGTGTTTATGAATTATAAATCTCAAAATAAGCTAGAAAGTTGAAGCTTATAGAATATAAGCCAAAATTAAATAAGCTCATAAGCCCACGCATAAGCTTAAACAAACACCCTTTAGGTGGTGTTTGTTTCGGCTTATATAGCCGGCTTATGGCTTATTTGGTTTTGGGCTTATGTTTCATAAGCTCACTTTTTTAGGCTTATTTTGAAATTTTCGGCTTGTAAAAGTTTATTATGTCCTAATGAACTTATATAAGCCGAAAAGTTTCAAAATAAGCCACAAAAAGTGAGCTTATGAAATATAAGCCCCAAACCAAATATACCATAAGCCAGCAATATAAGACAGCAATATAAACCATAAGCCAGTAATCTTAAGCAAATTTACCCTCAAATGCACATTCATAACACGACAAAGTATCTTTGATGGAAGATTATAAACCGGCATTTGTTGTTCCGCAACCTGGTTGGTAGACGCCTCAACCTAATAAACACATAGCCCACAATAACTACTTATGGTTAGAAAACAAGCTACAAAAAATACATTAACGATCACTATTTTAAAACACAATTCATACAAATTCAGACAATTATACAGCAGAAATACGAAAGCCGAACACTAACACTACACAAAAACCAGATTTATAATAACAAATGCCAATCAAAACAAATTTATACAAAGTCAAACCTGCTCGATGTGCCCTTGAGGAAAATAGAACACAAGCTCGTTCTCCTGCGGCACGGTGACGAGCGGACCAGCACAAGCTCGCCACAATTCCTTGTAAAGAGCTGCATCCGCATCAGCTACACACATACACACAAAACGAAATTAATTACTAACACAATCAAATACATAAAACGACTTTATCATTCCGAAACTACAACAACTACCTCTAGCAGCAGGAACTGCCGGAACAGCTCTTGAATCAGATGACGCCATTTTAACTACTCTTGTTACAGATCTCTTATCTTAAAATCCCTAATTCTTAACAAAACCTTAAACTCCAACCTTAAATCACGATCAACCCATTTTCTACCTTAAATTACCACCAAATTTGCAAATTCAACGCCGAAAATCATAAAATCGCAACGAAACCCTAGAATTTCACCAACTAAGCAATTTTAACAGTCCGAAAACTGTAAAATCACCAACGAAACACTAAAACTAAACTTTCAACCACTAGATCAACAAAATTTCACTTAAAAACATCAAATTAACCACAAAAAACCTCCATATATCCCTAATTCACCTTCAAATCACTAAATTAACCACTAAAAACCCTAATTTCACCACAAACCCCTAAAATTCCTCATCAAACCACAAGATCAACATAATTTCATCATAAACACCCTAAAACCCACCAAATTCAACACTACACACTTTCAGAAACCCTAAAAATCAACCTTCAAACCATAATTTCACTAAAAACTGAACAATTATTTTATCTCTATAGAAAAAAAAACTTATAATTTTTTTTTTGAAGAAAATATTTATTATTATTATTTATGATGAGTGAGTTGAATGAAGGTCAAAATAATAATAATTATTGGTATAAATTTATAATGAGAGAGTAATGGTAATGGTATTTATTTGAAGAAGAAGAAGCAGTGGTCCTAAACCAACACACTTTTTGTGTGACTGACTGTTTATTTCTTACCGGTTATTACCGGTCATTTCTTTTTCCCCCGGGAATCAGTTAAACCATTAAACGGTGTCGTTTTGGGTGTTTTGGTTTGTTTAAAAAAGTGTTATTTTAGGTCCTTGAAGTTTTTAGTTTGTAAAAGTCTATCCTTTTATTAATGCTCTGTTTTCAAGTAACCAAATCACCTTTCTTTTGCTGTCCCTTTTTCCTTTTTTTTTTCTATTTAAGTGATACTCGAGAATACAACTTTTTTTTCTCGTTCATTTTCTTTCTTTTCCTTCTTTAATAATTTTCAAGAACACAGTGTAAGTGATTTTGTAGAAATGTCGATATTATTGACTGAAAGCTAAAGGCCATGTTTGTAAACGACTGAAAGCAGATTACTAACTGTTAAACCTTCATCCGATGATACACTATTACAATTGATGATACTGCTGATTTTTAGCATTTTCTTTGTATTTTCAAAAATAATTTGAGAAAGCTTTAATCTAAAAAATATTATATGTTAATTCAAACGGAAATGATATAACACGTGATATGGTATAGACCGAGACGATTAGGTTTCACGAACTCATGGTTTTGAGTTTAGACTTTGATTGGAATATATAAGCTATTTTTCAAAGAAAATTATCAGGATGAAAATGAAACAAAAAGCTTTTGTGATTACTTAAAATTCGTAATAATTTTATTTAATCTTCTGTGTCTAGTTTTTTTGTTAGGTTATTGATTAAAATTGTGTTGTGGCTCTTTGTTGATAGAGTAATAACTTAAGGGGAAGTAAATGTGTATTATATAAGAATAAAGGGTATGAAACATTTTTTAAGTTTATCATTGGAAACTCCGCCTTCTACTCGAGTGAAACGTGACCCAATGAGAAACTTACTAATAGTTGTAACCCACAAGACTCAATCTAAAACCGGCTAAATAATTGTAACCCCCGGTAACTCAAATAGGTAACCGGATAATAAATGTGACCTACTTTAATGACCGACTAATAGCGGTAAATTTTGTTTTTTAATTAAAAGTATCCGGTTTACATTGATAAAGTAACAAATTTATTTCTTTTTGGTTAGAAAAATATATCACGTTAGTCCTTGTATTTCTTTTTATGTAACGATAGATATGTCAATTTCTAAATAATAATGTTAAGAAAAATGAATGTGATTCATAAACGTATAACTAATTTTATACCTAAATTTACGTGGTAGTGATTTATTTGTTTGTTAAAAAGTGGTCTCTCTATTATCACCAACAGAAAGTTGCGACATAATTTTGGACATAAAATTTGTTTCAACAGTTATTTGACGATATTATAATAATGTAAGGGTCGTAAATGTGTTTTATGTAAGAATAGGTGGATTATATGAAATGGTGTTGCAAGTTTATCATCGAAAACTCCGCCTATCACTCGTCGTGACACGTGGCCTAATGAGAAACATGCTAATAGTTGTAACTCACACGACTTTACTAGCAACCGACTAGTATTCATAACCCCAGAAAAAGTCAAATTGGTAACTGGATAATAAATGTGGCCTACTACTAATAGCAATATTTTTGTTTTTTGATTATAAAGTATCCGGTAAAATATGAAAAAGTAACAAATATATGTATGTTCTCTCTTGATGGCAAAGTGATTATTAAACCATAATCAATCCTTTAATTATTCTCTTCTTCATCATCAACACCATATCCAAGCTTGAACATTTCTCCATATAAACCTTCCCTAAATAATACACACGATGCGTGTCGTAGTGTGTAGGTAAGTTTTGTTTATCAAGTTTTACTATTTATATTTTGCCGACTTTACCTATTAACTAACACTAACGGGCAGTGTACCCGATCAATTGTAGGTTCGTTGGTAAGTAGGGTGTTCGACACTAAGAGTGAGCGTTAATACTTAAATCTATCAGTATTTTAGTTATCTAGGTTAGTCCTAATTTATCTAATGTTAATTTTATTTAATCCTAAACTAATGAAAATGGGGTTTTTAGCCTGAGAGACTGGCACGAGTTTGGTTTAATCTAAACTAAATGAGACAAATAAGGCAATTAACACACGCAAGCAGATAAACAAACGATAAAAAAGTCGTCGAGCACTAATGTAAGGAAAACGTATTAGCCAGTTTAATCTAATAAAATGTAGGAATTGTCTATGTGTGCAATGATTGTATTACTTCGTTGGTGTTACATCATTCTTAAGCTAGCTGATTCTTCTCCCTAAACTCTAGGTTTGTATTCCAGTCAATCCTGTCACAATTAACCTAAACCCGCATAAAGCTTACGCCGCTGATTATAATCTATCTAGGAGACAACATTGGTGGATGTTGAAACTTAGCTCATCGAAGCTTTACCCACTTATATTCAATCGTTATATATATGCTGGTAGTCTACGATCCATACCCTACCCAAGGAAACAGAATATTATTTGTAATCCTAAGTCAACTACTTAGTCTTTTTTTTTTTTTTTTTTTTTTTTTTTTTTTTTTTTTTTTTTTTTTTTTTTTTTTTTTTTTTTTTTTTTTTTTTTTTTTTTTTTTTTTTTTTTTTTTTTTACCACTTCACTTAATAAAGGGCAAAAATAGGGGCTTAAATTTGTAGTCCTATAATTCAAGAGTCACATATATAAGCTGTGTGTTTGATTTATCCCATACTCTAGTCTACTTGGTTCGTACTCCTAGATCCAGTTGAATGATAAATAAAACATAATCGAACATAAACAGATATCAAGTGATATTCATAATCAACATGCAACGAATAAGTAAACAATCAATGTAAACAAATCAAACATTAAATTGTCATAAACATGGCTAGTACCTAAAGGTATTAGCCGATAGTCATTGTAACAATACACAATATCATAGACGAATGATTAAAGTAAGAAAACATTACGCTAACCAAACGCGTATAGCGGAGCATAGAGATTACAAGAGTTTTTATATTGACTTGAGGCACTATGCTGACTTTCTAGACTTCTGAATTCGTTTGTAGATCGAACTTGGTGGTTTTTTAATTATTAAAAAATTAAAGAATTATAAAAAATGACAAAAAAAAAAAAAAAAAAAAAAAAAAAAAATAAAAAAAGCTTGTTTGCATACTAAAAACCGAGTTTAGGTTTTCTATTTATAAGCTCTAGAAAGAGGTTGATACGCCGTATAGAAAGGGTTCAATACGGTGTATTGAGTAACTTGGCATGGGCTTCATGAATATAATATTCTATAATATTCATAAGTCATCTCTGAATACGGCGTATAAGGTCTTCTAGATATGGCGTATTAGCTCTCTTCTGGTCATGGATACCTTTTATGAAGTTAGGGCACGGATACGCCGTATTAGCTGATGTGAATACGTCGTATTGATAGTCAATCTTGCTTGTGCTTAATGTTGACCAAGGTTTCATATACGGTGTATCTGCTGATGTGGATACATCATATTCTTCAAAGTCAGGCAATGGTCATGAATTCATCTAAGTCTTAGGATACATCGTATCTGTCTAAAATGATACGGTGTATTAGTTGTCAGAATCAGTAGACTTTCTTGAATTCTTCATTTACGCTCCAAATTACGTGCTTTTCACTAACTTTCACCATTTACTCGATAATATCTGCAATTCATAATTATAAGTGATTAAGTATCAATTCATACATAAAATAATGTAAAACGAGCAATATAGCTGGGATAAATGATGCTAATAATATGACGTTATTTGATGTCATCGAATATCCCCCCACTTGAATCCTACTTGTCCTCAAGTAGACTTTAGATTTTTCTTATGAAAATGTATTCCAAACGAATGTTTGAGATTTTTCTGATGAAAATGGAAACCAACAGGAAATGTTATTGACCATACCTCCAAAGATAGTGGATAATATATGCTTAAAAGATTTGACTATGTTGATCTACAAGGCAGACTCAAGTCAGTAATAGCTTGGGTCCCCAAGAGAAACTAATCCTCTTATTTTTAGTGCAGGGTAATCCATAATATACTTTACAGGATCAAGGGATTTTTGACAGTGGGTGCTCTAGGCATATAACTGGAAACAAGTCCTTCTTTATAGATTATCAAGAAATTGATGGTTGATTTGTTGCATTTGGAGGAAGTCCTAAAGGAGGTAAAATTACTGGAAAAGGTAAAATTAGGACTGATAAATTAGACTTTGAAGATGTATACTTTGTAAAGGAACTTAAGTTTAACCTTTTCTCTGTCTCACAAATGTGTGCCAAGAAAAACAATGTTCTTTTTACTAAGACTAAATGTCTAGTTCTATCTCCTAACTTGAAGCTACTTGATGAAAGTCAAGTCTTGCTTAAAGTTCTCAAACATGACAACGTGTACAGTTTTGATCTAAAGAATGTTGTTCCTTCCGAAGGGTTGACTTGTTTATTTGCAAAGGCTACAATAGATGAGTCTAATTTATGGCATAGGAGGCTTGGTCATATAAACTTTAAAAATATGAACAAACTTGTGAGGGGAAACCTTGTAAGAGGATTGCCTTTAAAGCTTTTTGAAAATGATCATACTTATGTTGCTTGTCAGAAGGGAAAGCAACACAAAGCCTCTTGTAAGACCAAGCTTGTGAGCTCTATCAGCCAACCCTTATAAATGTTGCATATGGACTTATTTGGACCAACATCTGTAAGGAGTATCAATCATAAGACATATTGCCTTGTTCTCACTGATGACTATAGTAGGTTTAGTTGGGTTTTCTTTTTGGCCACTAAGGATGAGACCAGTGGGATCCTTAAAACTTTTATAACTGGCATAGAAAACCAAATAAATCATAAGTTTAAAATCATCAGATGTGACAATAGAACTGAGTTTAAAAATAATGATAGGAATCAGTTCTGTGGGATGAAGGGTTTAGTGGGATTTTAGGGTGCCAGAACTCCACAACAAAATAGAGTTGCTGAAAGAAAGAACATGACACTAATAGAGGCAGCTAGGATATGTAGTAGATTCATTATTTATCCCCCCAACCCCCCACACCTTACTATATTTTGGGCTGAAGTAGTTAGTATGCTTGTTATGTTCAGAAGAGGGTTTTAGTGACAAGCTCACAACAGGACACCTTATGAAACTATATTACATGGTAGACCACCTGTAGTATAATTTTATGGGGACCTTTTGGGTGTCCCGTGGACTATTCTTAATATCTTAGAATCCCTAGGCAATTTTGATGGAAGGCTGATGGGGGTTTTTTTGTTAGATACTCTTAAATGCAAGCTTTAAGGGTATTTTAACATCGAACTATGAAAGTAGAGGAGAACCTGCACATACCTTCTTGAAAACAAGCCCATGTTGCAGGGAGTGGACCAGATAGGCTTTTGATATTTGATTTACTAACAAACTCTATGAATATGAAGCAGTTACTGAGTGAATTCAAAACTAATAGGAATGCAGGTATCAAGGTTAATGTTGATGCAGTACCTACTCAACAATATATTCGGCTACTATTACTTTATGATAGTCCACAGAGCTCAGAGGATGCAGTTGCTGATGATACTAGTAAAAAGACTAATGAAGAACCAGCAAATGAGGGTGAAAGAAATGGTCAAGAGAAGGAAGGAGGAGCTTCAAATAAAGAAGATGACCTGATGTGCAGATTTTAGAGCTGAAATTATATCATTTGCTTGTTCAATAGAAGAGGTTTGCTAACAGCACTAACCGAGGTTTCTACTGTTGGTGCGTTGGGCAAAGTTTTGATATTGATGATGGATCTTCCAAAACTGTCCTCTTATGCCTGATTTGCGAGGTTACTGCTGATCTTCTAAAAAAAAAAAAAAGAATATATTGGTTCTCTTGTGGTGATATAATGATGAAGATGAGGGTGCAGAGGCTGACCTTAACAACTTGGAAACAACCATGAATGTCAGTCATATTCCCACAACCAGAATACACAAGGATCATCCTAAAGACCAGATCATTGGAGACATAAATTCAGCTACTCAAACAAGGAGGATGACCAAGATTTCTAAAGAACATGCTTTGGTCAGTTACATTAATAAGCAGAGAAGAACAAATCACAAAGATTATCAAAACTGCTTATTTGCCTATTTTCTCTCTCAAAAAGAACCCAAGAAGGTGATTCAAGCTTTGGATGATCCAAGCTGGATAGAAGCAATGCAAGAGGAGTTGCTATAGTTTAAATTGCAGAAGGTTTGGACATTGGTTGATCTACCTAATGGCAAGAGGGCCATTGGAACCAAATGGGTCTTTAGAAACAAGAAAGATGAGAGAGGAATTGTAGTTAGAAACAAGGCAAGACTGGTGGCACAAGGTTACACCCAAGAAGAAGGAATTGATTATGATGAGGTTTTTGCTCCTGTTGCTAGGATAGAAGCAATCAGGTTATTTTTGGCCTATGCATTATTTATGGGGTTTATTGTGTACCAGATGGATGTGAAGAGTGCCTTTTTATATGGTACTATTGAAGAGGAGGTGTATGTGTGCCAACCTCCTGGTTTTGAAGATCCACAGTTCCCTGATAAAGTTTATAAGGTAGAAAAAGCTTTATATGGTCTACATCAAGCTCCTAGAGCCTGGTATGAGACCTTGTCTACCTACTTATTAGAAAATAGATTTAGAAGAGGCACTATAGATAAGACTTTATTCATCAAGAAGGACAAAGGTGATATCCTGTTAGTGCAAGTGTATGTTGATGACATCATCTTTGGGTCTACAAAGAAGTCTTTATGTGTTGAGTTTGAGCAGATGATGCACAAGAGATTCCAGATGAGTTCTATAGGGGAGCTCACTTTCTTCTTAGGGTTGCAGGTAAAGCAGAAAGATGATGGAATCTTCATCAGCCAAGACAAGTATGTGGCTGATATATTGAAGAAGTTTGATTTTGTCACAGTGAAGACAGCAAGCACTCCAATAGAGACTAACAAGGCATTGCTTAAGGATGAAGAAGCTGAGGATGTGGATGTTCATTTATACAGATCAATGATTAGATCATTGATGTACTTGACAGCTTCTAGGCCTGACATAATGTTTGATGTTTGTGCTTGTGCAAGGTTTCAAGTTACTCCTAAAGTCTCACATCTTCATGCTGTGAAGAGGATCTTTAGATACTTGAAAGGTCAACCTAAATTGGGCCTTTGGTATCCTATAGATTCACCATTTGACTTGGAAGCATTTTTTAACAGTGATTATGTTGGAGCTTGTCTTGCAGAAATCCACAACAGGAGGTTGTCAATTTCTTGGCAAAAGGTTGATTTCATGGCAATGTAAAAAGCAAACTATAGTTGCCAACTCCACTACTGAAGTAGAGTATGTTGCTACTACAAATTGCTGTAGACATGTGTTGTGGATCCAAAATCAAATGCTTGATTATGGGTTTAATTTCATGAACACCAAGATTTACATTGATAATGAAAGCACCATTTGTATTGTGAAGAATCCAGTGTTTCATGCTAAAACCAAGCACATTGAAATAAGGCACCATTTCATCAGAGATTCTTATGAGAAGAGGCTCATTCAAGTAATTAAGATACCTACAGATCACAATGTTGTTAATCTTCTCACAAAGGCATTTGATGTTAGCAGGTTTAACTTTTTGATTGCTAGCATTGGATTACTTAATCTCTGAAGATGTATTTGTTGCTCTTTATGTTTTTGTAAAAGTTTTGTAAAGGATTAACACGGCTAAGTATAATTAAAACTGTTCGTTATACTTAAGACTGTTTGTTAAAACTGTTAGTCATACTTAATGCTGTCAAGAAGAAAATGCTTTGGATTTTGTATTTTTGGCTATGGACTAACATCTGTAGGTAAAGCATGTTGAATGTTTCATCTTTGAAGTAATGTTTGAGAGAAAGTTAATGATCTTGGTTCATAGTTTTTAACTTTTATTCATGGGTTATGCATAAATATGGATCCTCATGAATTCTCACATGTCTATCTAGTCTTTTCTAGTGTGCTTGTGATGAATAGAGGCATGTTGTTGTATAATTATTGAAGACAGAGTTAATGCTGTTAGACTTCTGTTAATACTGCTAGGCAGAAAATTACTACTGCCAGGCAAAAGTTAATGCTGTTGAGATGACATGGGAACCAAAGTTACAACTGTTTGACCAAATTCTTATCTCTTGAAGCATTGTTTGAGGGGAGGCTCCTTATTAATACAACCAAAAAGCATGGATGAAAGGATGTGTTATATCATAAGTATGTTCAAAAGAATCAAAAACATCTAGGCATATCAAAAGAGGTCGGGACACCAAGATACCTCAGTCTAGTGGTCCCCCTGACAAAGGTTGGTGATGAGGCTGTCCATAAGGAGTTGGGTGACAGAATGGAAAGGGCTGCCACTACTGCTTCTAGCTTAGAAGCAAAGCAGGATATTGGTAACATCAAGTAAGACCTAATCCATGGCAACACTTAATGAATTAACTCCTTAGGGAATTGGTTCAGGTAGTGGTCCCAGGTGCCAAGATACCATATTGGGGGATGTGAATGCTCAAACTAGGTTTGAGATTACATCTAAACAGTCCAATGATCCACCTCTCTCAAGAGGTTACACACTTGGAAGTGGGGAGGACAGTATGAAACTATTGGAATTGATGGAACTTTGTACACAACTGTCATATAAAAACAGAAAGAGTGTTTTGGTAAGCCAAAAGAAATGAGAGATTAAGTGAGCTTAAAAATAGAAAGAGAGATGTGTGCATAAAAACAGAAATGAGTGATTATGTGAGCAAAAAGAAATGAGAGATAATGTGAGTATAAAAACAGAAAGAGAGAAAAGAGTGTGTGTGCATCAAATTGATGATGAAAAGTCTGCTTTTTGGAATGAAAATTAAATGAGTATGGTGTGTAGTCTTTTTATGTTGCTCAGTTTCAACTTAATCCTGATAGCTTAGTTAATGATGTTAGGAGTAAATAGTATTACTGGACCGTATTTTGTTTTGTTGTTATGGCGTATGTTATATGCTGCAGTTCAAGTTTCTGCTATTGCGGGTGATTCTATAAATACTTCGATTAAGGGTTTCATTTACTTCTTTATTCAATTTTTATTATTCATATCACTTCTAACCCATTAAACCCTAATTCATATTTTTCATCTGATGATCATCAATATTCATCATTTTGTCAATGCCCCTAAGTTTGCTGAATGCACAAATGTGGTTGCGGTTCTTGGAAAAACCCAAAGAATAGTGATGGGTTTGCAGAGTTAATTGAATTTCTTGAAAGAAAAGTTTTGTTTCATTGCTTTAACAGTCCAATCCAATTCCACCAAAATCTAAACAATCTTGTATTGAACAATTTTGGGCAACTGCCAAGGTACAGACAGTTAATGGAGTGCGACAGTTACAAGCCTTAGTTAATAAGAAGAGGGTTATTGTTACGGAGTCAAGCATTAGGAGAGATCTTTACTTGGATGATGCAGAAGGTACTGATTGTCTTCCAACTTCTACTATCTTTGAAGAATTGGCACGTATGGGGTATGAAAAGCCTTCTCAAAAGCTTACTTTTTATAAATCCTTTTTTTCTCTCCACAGTGTGGAAGTATTGCATACATACATATTACTCAATGCTTAAGTGCTAAATCCACTGCATGGAATGAGGTCAGTCTAGTTCTTAGGCTGCTTTTGATCATTTTTATGTTGGCAAACTAATCCAGAAGTTTAATCTGTCTAAGTATATCTTTGATGCAATGGTGAAACACTTAGATGGAAGAGTCAAATTCTTACTGTATCCACAATTTCTCCAAGTTTTCATTAATCAACAACTGGGTAATATGTCAACTCACAACAAGATTTTTGTTAATCCCTTTCACACAAAGAAAGTTTTTGCCAATATAAAGAGAGCTGGAAAGGATTTCTCTGGATGATTCAACAACTTTATTTGATACATGATGGTTCTACCTGTTGAAGAAAATGGTGAGGCTTCAGATCATCCAACTAATTTTACTCCAATACACATTATTGATCAACCATTTTCATCTTCCCAACACAAGAAGAAACAACCATCTAAGAAGGCTCAGAGACAGGAGGCAGAGGTTCCTCAAAATGAGGCAGAGCATGAGGAAAGTATACCAACACCTTTCAATGATCCACAACCTAGTAGTGAGGATAGCATGCAACTAACTGATTTGATGGTTTTATGTACCAAATTGCAAACACAGGTTCTTGATTTACAAAATGCCAATGGTCAATGCTAGCTAAGGAGGATTGCTACTTTGAAGAAGAGATCCAGAGGTTTAGAAAGGAGGAAAATGTCAAAGACCTACAGGTTTTGAAAAGACTAGGAAAGTTGGTCATGTCTTAGGAGGTTTGAGTCTCTGAAGACCAGGAGAGTTTGGGTGCTCCTGAAGATGCATCCAAACAGGGGAGGAGTATTAAAGATATTGATGCTGATGTTGATGTTTCATTTGTTGATGAAACTCAAGAGATACAGGATGATGACTTAATATTTAATACTGGAGTTTTGGAGGATGATGAGTGTGTGGAAAGCTAAGTGAATGAGAAAGAAGAAAACGAGTAAGTACTAAGCCTAATGATAGGTAATGCTGATGATGTCAACACCCCCAAATATGACAACGCAAGCGGAATAGCCACTTGGGGTGCTACTTCCTAATACACAGCGATCAGATACAAGAGATTCGACCTCTAAATTGTGTCGTTTGAAAAGTAATCTTCGTTGATTTAATCAAAATCTAAATTTGAAATAACAAATGTCCATAATTGCATCACAATTGGAAAGCTTTGAATGTTAAAGACTCCAATGCACTTCAAGAAATCCGAAGCTTATATTCTACCTGAGAAAAAATGCTTAAAAGTTGTCAACATTTAAGTTGGTGAGTTCATAAGTTTTCTGTAATACAAACGTAGTTCCATAATTGTATCTGCCACTGTATCATTACAGTGGCATATAAAAAAATGGTTAGTGTTACTGTCTCCTACAGTATCCTAAAATTAATTGTATGCTGTCCATTTAAATACTTTAACGTCATTCCACATTAATGTATGTATGGATTTTTAGAATTCAAATAGCAATAAAATATGCAAAGACCATTTCTATCCCCAAATAGTCTAATATGTACGTGTCAAAGTTGGATAACAAATATCACAAAAAATATGTATTGACCACTATATTCAAGTATGTATAAAACCCTGATTTACATACTCTAAGTTTCTATGGAACTAAGTCGCTAACATAAACAATGGCCCATTGCTTACAACGATGTTCCCCACCTGGACTCCTCAGCCTGAATTTATTGACAGTGTGCCTACAACGGATGTCCCCACCTGGACACCCTCAGCATTGAATTACTTGACGTGTGCCTACACCGGATGTCCCCACCTGGACACCCTCAGCATTGAATTACTTGACGTGTGCCTACACCGGATGTCCCCACTTGGACACCCTCAGCATTGAATTACTTGCAACATACAACCGGAGCTAATCCATAAACATAACATATAGTATGTGCTTACGTTTAAAAAGTAAACCAAGTATTGTATCTCCTCGCGAGATATATAAATGAGTATGTAAACCAAACAGGTAATCAACCATGTAAATGCGTTTGTAAACATGTATGCAAACGAGTTGAAAATGAGCACGTAACGAGTTTAAATCAAACACGTAATTGAATTTGTAACAAGCATGTTCTCACCCCAAAATATATGTAAAACATGTAAAACATGGGGCCATGAACTCACCTTGATGTTTGAAGAACGATTGATAGGTAGGCATCTAATTGACATTGATGATGAAGAATGATTGACAGATAGGCATCTAATATGCACAATACGAACGGAAGATGAAGCTGCCTGACCGTGAAGATGCAGCTTAACTTAACGGCTAAGTCCCACTAGCCTAGGATAATGTGTTTGGGTTTCCCGATGAATTGTTATGAACACGGACACGTTGATTAAAGATTTAGATTTAATCTTTGAAATGTTTTGGTGGTTGGTTAAAAATAAATTTTAGATATATTCCAAAGTGTGTAATTATATTTTACTTTATATATTACATATGGAAATATAAACCCTTATATGCTTCATACCCCGTAGTTATATCAAAAAGACAATTAATACAAAGATTATGTGAAAAGTATATAATAACTCATAGGTATTATATATAAGTGTGGATAATTAAACAATTAGTTTGATTTGTGTTTCTGAAATCACCGCCTTAATAAAATAGTGGATCAATGATAAACGGTAGTCGTACGTCTTAAAAGTTCCAATTATGCTTTATACAATGTTTGTAAAGTCCTTTTTACAAAAATTATAAGTACCTTTTAGCTGATTAATTATAACAATATAAAATAATATTTTATAACTTGTATTTCAATTTCCTAGAAGACTCGCGTGTTCTAACATAATCGGATCATTGTTAAAAAATATAGTTTTCGCCCGGTTGCAAAATATAGATATAGTTATATTTCTAATATACCTTAAAAATATAACTTTAATGTCTTTATCGGTTTCTAAAATATTGATATGTTTTAGTAAAACCATTACTACATATGAAATTTATATAGAGAAATTTCTTCATTACTTTCCTAGTTTTATTTATCGTTTTACCAGTTTTCTTAAAACTCTACCGTTTTCCCTTAATCAATATATATTGAATCATCGTTTTTCAATATTTCAAAATGCACGCGCTTTCTAGTTTTAATATATTTGCATTGCAGTATTCAGTTTCCATTTTTCCAACTACCTCGCGTTTTTATCAGTATGAACATATATTTGCGTTGTCACTATCGAAAGTCACAAACTAATCAACCATATTGATATTTATATTATTACTTAACGCCCCTTTGGTTCCGATTTATAAATTATAAATCTCGTTAAAATTTTATATTCATAAAATTTTAATATATATTTATGGTTAATTCATCTTAACTCACTTAATAAATATTATATTTATTTAACCATTTAAAACCACCAATAAATATTAAAACCTTAAGTTGTTTTCATTTGTTGTTTTGATATATATAAACCAAACGAACCCTCGTTGTTTCCTCGTCGTTTCGCTAAACCAAACCGTCGTGTCATGAACGCTATCGTTAAAACCGTACCACTTCTTTTGTACCATTATCCACGATACGCCCCTAATTCGCAGACCACAAAAATACCAAACAACCCCCCCCCCCCTGTTTGTTAAACCCATATCCCAAACGCCCTTGCGGGCTCTGCCATAAACCAACCGCACCTAACTGGTGCCAAAACCACAACAAAACACCCTAAACTGCATAAACTAACCCTACCGCAATTAATCTGTTAGTGACCCAACCCGACATCCCTTGAACACAACCTATAGCGGCGGCAGCCCGCCAAGCACACCCCCTGGTGGCGGCTGCCGCCCTCTCACGGCTGCTAACCTCCGAAACAAACACCCCTTGATGTATATAAAATAACCAACACACCCTAAGTTGTTACAACCTTAACCAAACCAACCCGCTGCACACCCCCCACCCCCCGGCTGTTAATCCAAACGCACCCGAATCGCTGCCAAAACCCAACCCACCCCGGCTGTCCCACAGCCCGACCCGACCCGGCTGTCCCACAGCCCGACCCGACACACCCTAATGGGTCTAACCCGAAACCAAACGCACCCTTGAGTGGTGCAAACACCACACCAATCGCACCCTGGTTGTTTTTAATACGAACCAAACGAACCCTTTTTGGGTGGTGGCGCCACCCACCCGCACCTTCGGGTGGTGTCACCCACCTCATTCCTCTCTCGCTGCTGCTCGACCCCACACGACACACCCTCCCCTGGATGCTACGACGAACAAATGCACCTTGTGGTTGTACGACACAAACCAAACAATCCCCTTGTGGTAATTCTTGCTAACCAAACGAACCCAGTGCTAACCATAAAAACAGCCGCACCTATGTGGTGCCGGTGGCTTTGTCCAATCGAACGAAAACAAACAGCCCCCTTTTTCTTTTGTAGAGGTTTGTAAAGGTATGATGGTTTGATGTCCGGTGTTTAGTGGCGGACTGGTGGTGCGATGATGGAGATGAGGACGTGGAGGTGGAGATGATGGCGTCGGTGATGGTGGTACGCGGTTGTGGTAGTTTCGGTGGGGGTAGCGCGTGGAGGAGAGTGGTATAGCGGGTTGGATAGATCGGAAGATGGGGAGTATTTTTGGAGTCGCCGGAAAAATCCCGCCGGAAAAGTTTTCCGGCGGCGGCGACGTGGTGGTGGCCGGAAAGTTGGCCGGAGAAGATGGTGGCTGAGGGTGGCCGGCATTTTGGGGAGAGAGAGAGGGATTTGAAGTGTGTGTGTATTTTTAGATGTGGAAATGAAAAGATGTATATAAAATTTTATATATATTAAAACTTTATATTAAAAGTGCCAAATTGAAATAGTCCAGGGTTCGTTTTGTAACTTTTTCATATACTTTTTGATAAAAGCGGTTCGGGACTCATTTGAGCGACTTAACGGATGATTCAACTCTTGAAACTTGCGCCATTGTTTTCCGAATCATTTTTCTGATAAAAATAAGTATTTACTCGATAATGTTTCATAAATATTTTATAATATCTAATAAAATATCTGTTATTCATTTTGTGAACCGGTTTCGTCTTGTCCGAAATAAAATTGGATTTCAACTCGAGTATTCGCGTTATCCGCAACGCTTTTAATTAAAATGATGACTAATTTATTTAATATTTTTATTAAATAAATACTGATAATTAAAAACAAATTTAATTGTTTTTGTTGTTGTTTTCGCGTTGTTATTGTTCAAAAAAATGTGTGGGGTGCTGGTTTTAGCCTTTTCGGCTCGTATCCAGGTCTCGGGCAAAACTGAAAAAGATGTCAGGAATGTGTTTCACATCTAGAATTACTTTAGAGTCGAGTCATGGCTACTTGATTTAGATGATCGTTCTATATAAGTCAAGCAGACCTAAAAGACACAAGGGTAACAACAATTATTAAAAATCCGATAATTCTCAGATGATACAGTATACCCCTTAAAGAAAATCTCGTTCCGAGGATTAAATTTTGTGTATCCGCTATTAGTGTGTCTAAAGAAAAGACTTAAGTTATACTAAACCAGTTGACATGACGCTGATAATTTATTCAGCAAAGTTCGGTGTTTCTACACTTTCATACCAAAAAAAATTTTGGGGGCTTTAAGGTTTTGTCAGTATATTTAATCCATCAATATGGGTATCTCAAAATATTTCATTACAGATCTTATGACTGATCTAACCGTATTATAGGGAAAGTCTCATTATAGTGAATCATCAGAAAAGGTTGTAGTCGCATGTTTTGGGGTGGTTTTATTTGTTTGTTTAAGTTTCTAAATGTTCCGAGGACGGTAGTCCGTTTTCTCTAATTGTAATGTTCGATATCCAAATCAACGTGGCTTATGGATGTAAGTTCTAACTTTACTTGCAGCACTAATTGTATCATGACTTAAATTGGTGTATGTTCGTGGAATGGAGTAATTCAACTGAATCTATTGACATATGCTTCATTCTTGTCTTGAGGTGGGTTTCTTCACGTAGTTGATAAGTTTGTACAAGCTGGGACCACTCAGGACCCAAACAACAGCAACCATAACGAACGGATTACTATAACAAACGGTGATGGACTTACAGAGGGTGAGGACCCTTCCAGAGAAACAATATACCATTAATAAAGTTCAATAAATGAGAGTCTGAGGAGCTCGTGGAAAGAGCTTATGAGATAGACGGCAGATTTTGGGTACTCAGTCGTCTAGTGCCGTATGAATCAGCTCCATTAGTTCAATTGTGTAACAAGTTTGTTTAGTTACAACGACCGTTCCATTTGTGATTGCGGAGGATGGCAACGGGCAAGAGTAATAACTCAGATGAGGATAAGGTAGGTCCCAACGTGAGGCCTTTCGATTCTGTGAGTAGTAGAAACACGATTGTGTTTCCAGACCTTTCAACAGATTCTGGCGATTTTCGAATTTAGGTTCATACCGTTTTGTCATATCGGGATACCGATTAGGGCCCACTCGGTTTATAATTCATTATTTGCATAAAGAAGCGTCCTAATTTATGTAAATAATCAATTGATAAACTTATGGTTCGGTGATTTATGATTTATTTATTTAAATGAAGAGGCGTCCCAATCCTTTTAAATAAACAGATCATAAATCCTCCTACTTAATAATTCCCGGTGCAATACGCGTACTCTCATAACCTTCAAGTTGATGGATGACATGACGATGCATGTGCTTTAATGAGTATGGGACGAGTGTTTCAACTCGTCTTCGAAAGCTGGGAGTAAAACTGCCAGGCGAGATCAACATAGAGTTCAAGATAGTAATTGAGTACCTTGGTTAGAGTAAACCAGGCAAAAGTCTCGATGAACCAGTCAACATAGCAATTATCATATAAATCCTCCTATTACAAGTCCCGCCTATACAAGATTTGTAATACTTAGATTTATACATAATCCCATGTAACCAAAATTTATAACGGTCATCGCGTAATACGATATGGTATAAAGCTAGGAAGAAAAATAATATCCTTAGAGACCATTGTTTAACTCACAATGTCCAAGAAGCAAGATGAGACCATTGTATAACTCACAATGTCTGACGAGTAGAATGAGACCATTGTGCAACCCACAATGTCTTAAAAATATTCTGATATTTATATAATAACTCTTATATAAATAAGCGTATGATATACGCAAAAGGAATGCAAGCATATATATATATATATATATATATATATATATATATGTATGCCACGTAAGCACTTAATGCAAGCCTTAACGTAAGCCACATCAAGCAAGTAGCGGTTGTATGCACTTTGAAAAATGTTTGTTGTGATGCAATGTTTTGTAAAAACGGACTATAGTTGGGTGAAATGTGCAACCTAGTTCTCTATAGCCAGTGCTCTGATTACCAATCTGTAAAACCCCCAAAAATTATGGACAAACGCAGGGAATACCACTTGGGGTTCTACTTATAATACACAGCGTAGATACAATCGAGGAACGACATCTCAAATAGTGTCGTATGGAAGTACATCTCGTTGATTTAATCAAAATCTGAATTTGATATAACAAATGTCCCATAATTGCATCACAATGAAAGCTTTGAATGTAAAAGACTCCAATGCACTTCAAGAAATCCGAGCATATAATCTACTCTGAGGTAAAACATGCTTATACGTGTCAACATTAAAGTTGGTGAGTTACATAGGTTTCTGTAAATACAATACTGTTAGTGTCCAATAAATGTATTGCCCATGTTCATTACAGGGCATATAAAAACGGTTAGTGATACTGTCTCCCTACAGTATCATAAAATAATTGTGTGACCATTTAAATCCTTAAACGCCATTCCAAAATGTATGTATGATTTTTAGAAATCAAATAGCAATAAAATATGCAAGACCATTTCTATCCCCAAATAGTCCTAAAATGTACGTGTCAAAGTTGGATCACAAATATCCAAAATATGTATTTCCACTTTATTCAAGTGTGTATAAAACCATGATTACCATTACTCTAAGTTCATGAAACTAAGTCGCTAACATAAACAATGGCCATGTGCTTACAACGGATGTCCCACCTAGACCCCTCAGCACGATTTTATCTTGAGTGTTGCCTACAGGATGTCCCCACCTGGACACCCTCAGCATTGAATTAATTGACGTGTGCCTACACCGGATGTCCCCAATGGACCCCTCAGCCAATTGAATTACTTGACTGTGTGCTACACCGGATGTCCCACTTGGACACCCTCAGATTGAATTACTTGCAACATACAACCGGAGCTAATCCATAAACATAACATATAGTATGTGCTTACGTTTAAAAAGTAAACCAAGTATTGTATATCCTCGCGAGATATATAAAGGAGTATGTAAACCAAACAGGTAATCAACCATGTAAATGCGTTTGTAAACATGTATGCAAACGAGTTGAAAATGAGCACGTAACGAGTTTAAATCAAACACGTAATTGAATTTGTAAACAAGCATGTTCTCACCCCAAAATTGATATGTAAAACTGTAAAACATGGGGCATGAACTCCCTTGATGTTGAAGAACGATTGGTAGGTAGGCATCTATATGACATTGATGATGAGAATTGATTGTCGATAGGCATCTAATATGCACCAATACGAAACGGAAGATGAAGCTGCTGACCGAGAAGCTGCAGCTTAACTTAACGGCTAAGTCCCACTAGCCTAGGATAATGTGTTGGGTTTTACAGATGAATTGTTATAGTAAAACACGGACACGTAGATAAAGATAAAGATTTAGATTTAACGTTGTAATGGTTTGGTGGTTGGTTAAATAAATAAATTGAAAATAAACGCAACGTATGTAATATATTATGTATATATTACATATGAAAATAACCATTATATAATTAGTACTGTGAATTATATAACATATATAGTCAATCCAAGGATTTCTGAAAAGTATATAGTACCTTGCAGGTATTATATAATAAGTGTGAGTAAAATAATTAAACCAATTAGTTTGACTTGTTTTCTGAAATCACCGCTTAATAAAATAAAGGTTCATGTATAAACGTAGTCGTACGTTTTAAGATTTCCAATTATGTTAAACAATGTCTGTAAAGTCCTTTTACAACAATTATTAAGTTACCTTTTAGCTGATAATTATAAAATATAAAATAATATTTTATAACTTATATTTCATTTCCTCGACGAATCGCGTCTAACATAATCGACTCATTGTAAAAATATAGTTTTCGCCCGTTGTCAGGTTATCGTATGTTACAAATTACTATATTTTCAAGAATGTAGTTTAGTCCCTTTTTATCAGTTTCTAAAATAATAGGAACTTTAGTAACACATTACTAATTATAAGAATTTATATAAGCTTCGCCAAGACTTTCCCGTTTACAAAACGTTTTCCATTTCCATAAAACTCGTCGTTTTCCTTTAATCAATATATATATATATATATCGTAATTATCTGCATTTCCAATATCTCAAATGTCCGCGTTTCATAGATATAACATATATATATCATTATATCTAAATTAACCCACTTAATAAATATTATATTTATTTAACCGTTTTAAAACCACCAATGAGTATTTATCCAGTTTTAATATTTATTAAAACTCTAATTATTTTTATTTGACAATTTAATCAACTAGACAAACCCTCGTGGTTTCCTCGTTAAACCAAACGAACCCTCGTTGTCTCGCTATACCAAAACCTCCTTTGTATCACTCGAACCAAACACGCCCTTAGGGCGGTGGCTGCCACCCACAGCAACCCCGCGTGGTGGCTGCCACCGTCAAAACAAACACCCCTTTTTGCTATAACCTAAACCAAACGCACCCTTTGTTTCTATAAACGAAACCAAACGCACCCGGCTGTCCCGAGTCAAACTCGACACCCCGGCTTCTTTTGTTGCAACTCTACCCGACAACCCCTCCCCCCGGCTGTCCCGGCAGCCTACCAACTCGCACCCGCCCCGGCTGTTTGACAGCCCAAACAAACCAACGACACCCTCTCCCCGGCTGTTTAACCCAAACCAACAAACAAACTCGACTCACCCTCTCCGTTAACCCACAAACCAACGCACCCTTGCGGCTGTGAACCCAACCCGACGCACACTCCCCTCGTGGCTTTCTTGCTGCCACCCAAACCAAACACGCCCTTGGGGTGGGCTGCCACAGAAAA
>BQNB010077277.1:0-30895 GCA_026074375.1 Tanacetum coccineum | reverse complement strand
ATGATGGGTGAACTCACCTACTTCCCTGGATTGCAAATCAAGCAGGATGACAAAGGAATCTCAATTTGTAAAGAACAGTACACCAGGAACTTACTCAAGAAATATGAAATTTCTGATAGTTCCTCAGTGAAAACACCCATGATTCCTCCAAACAACTTAGGTTCTGATTTAGCTGGCAAATCAGTTAATGAGACCTTATACAGAGGAATGATTGGGTCACTGATATACTTGACTGCAACAAGGCATGATATCTAATTCTCCACAGTCCTATGTGCAAGATATTAGTCCAATCCAAAGGAATCACATCTAATAGCTGTGAAAAGAATCCTCAGGTACCTGAAAGGTACTCCAACCCTTGGTCTGTATTATCCTAAATGTCCAGGCTTTGATCTCAAAGGATATTCAAACTCAGACTATGCTGGTTGCAATACGGATAGAAAAAGCACCTCAGGTGCCTGCCAAATACTTGGTGGAAAATTGGTTTGTTGGAGTGCCAAGAAATAGTAGTCAGTGGCTATGTCCTCAGCTAAAGCTGAATATGTTGCTGCTGCTGGGTGTTGTGCAAGTATCTTATAGATGAAAAGTCAACTCAGTGACTATGACATCCATTATAAGATGGTACCCATCTTTTGTGATAACACCAGTGCCATTGCAATGTCCAACAATCTAGTACTTCACTCAAGAACCAAACATATTGATATCAGATATCATTTCATCAATGATCACATCCTTAAAGGAGATATTGAATTACACTTCATCCCCACTAAGTATCAGCTAGCTGATATCTTTACTAAACCCCTGGATGAACCTACTTTCACTAGACTAAAAGCAGAATTAGGCATGTTAAATATTGATTAATCAGTCTCCTTAATTAATCGTATTCAGTATGGTGTATATTCTTCTCCCTAAAACCATCTCTTTGAAAGCCACATGAATCCCATGACACTGAGGGACACATTAAATGAAGTAACTAAATGCTCTAAGTATTTAGTTACTTAATGTCCTAGGTTGGTGGCTAAATACATTAAATAAAGAACAAATATTCCTTGTCTAGCTGTCATCTAATAGTTATGAGCCCCCACTTCCCATATCACTCAATTAACCCTAACATGCATTTAATGCTCACTCCCACACATTCAATCCCTTCCCAAAATGTCTACTCAAACGACATTTGACTGTTATTCAAACGTCACCACTGCAAAAGTAAAACGGCGCAACAGTTGCCTTAAAATACGAGATCATGCAACTTGAGGGAAATGCATTAATTATTTTTAACTTCTTCAAAATGAGAAGTTTAAAATATTGGAAAAATACTTCTCTAATTTCCTTATAAATACCATCATCAAAACAAGAACACATACATAAATTTCAAAAGCAAATAAACTCTGCTCAAATTCTCTTTCAAGCAAAAGTGTGGGTGTTCTTCAATCTTTTTAGTAAATAGCTTTCCTTAATCAGTTATTCATTGCAAATACTTCTTTTAAAAGTTTGTTTTGGTCAATCATGTTCCATACAAAGATATCCATCTTCGTATAGTCTCTTTTGACAACATATCACGCATTTTACAGCAGCGATCAAGTTTGAAATAAACTTGTGACCATCTGGTGTGTGGTATTCTACCATTAAAACCTTTTTTGTTTTCAAAACATTCATCTAAAATGGCAGAACAACAAACAATCAAGTATGCTCCTCAATGGAACAACATGACTGTGGATGATGTGGTTTTTCAAACAAATAATGTGGTAGGTAACTTTAACTACCCACCAAATGTGCCTGCTTACAAGCCAATAATGAAATTTCTGCTAAACTATCCTTTGAACAAAGCTTTTACCAACTGTCCCTCAGTGGTTTACCAGAACTTCCTCAAGGAGTTTTGGAGCACTGCTGTTGCCTTTGACCCTTTCCCATTAACTGATGAGCCTGAGAAACGCCCACTTAGAGAATTCCTCATCAAATTCTCAGTTTTAAACGGGCAAAGACCATTGACCCTTGATTTTAAAACTTTTTGTTCAACAACTGGTCTTGATTATAATAATGGTAAATACGTGGCTCATCCCACACCTGAGGTTGTGAAGAAATAATTAGGCAAAATTGCCATCAACCCGAGTTACCTGGATAAAACCTTAGTCTTGAAAAACTCGTTTCCCGTGGCTTGGAGAATTCTATTCACTTTTGTGATTCAGGTTCTTGGCGGGAACTACTCCTCCACTGAACAAGTGAACTCCATCCAGCAGCTTTTAGCCTACAGTCTCATTACTGGGACTGAGGTTGACATAGGGGAGATCATTTATAGTGATCTTGTAACCAAGCTACTGAATAAGTCTAGGTTGAAATACGTTTCATACTCTAGATTTATTTCATGTGCTTTGCAAGTGTTAGTGGGTTCTGACTACAATCAGGATAAAAAATTTAGGTTTTTACCCCCATCCTGAGTAACTCCAATTTTACAAAGGACCCATCCAAAGTCACTAACATTGAATTGACGGCCCATATGATTGCTGTGAACAATCGGAGGGACTCAGTGTCTCCACCTCCTTTGGCTCCCAAGCCAAAGAAAGGGAAGTCTCAGACTGTGACTCTAACCTTACCCAAGTCACAGGGCCTTGAGGCTTCAGGAGCACTCTCTAAGAAGAGAAAAAAGCCTAAGTCCAAAAAGCCACCCACTAAGACCAAGGTAACACCATCCAAGCCAACGAAGGGTTCTGAGCAATCCCACTCAGTCTTCTCAGGCACCGTACATGATCTCAAGATCTAGAGAGAAACATACAACTCGCTAGTACAGGATTGCCTTTCACACCCGATGAGGGCACTCGTAAATCACAACCTTTGCCTGAGGGTCCTGTTACTCATCCCAAAGACTCAGGGGGAAACGATCAGCCCCTTGACAGGGACTTAACCTTCATGACTTCTGATGAAGGCACGGCTAAAACCACGTCGCGTCCTGAAGGGTCACGTTGGGACAAAGACTCAGGGGAAAATAAACCACCCGCTGATATGGAACCACAAAACCCTACTGATGCTGATCTCTCAGGGACTGGTGCTAAGTACCAGGAGGACTAGACCCAATCCTCTAGATTGAGGTACCGGTCCCTGACGAAAAACGAAGGCAAGACTTCTTCTGAAGTGGAGCCGGATACTGAACCTCTACAACTCTAAACTTATACTGATATTCAAGCCTTCCTGCTCTCTAATGATGAATTGGATAAAGAAAGCGATGAAGAGGAAGTGCTTGCTGTTGGAGATGACATGGATGAGGACCCTCAGAATGATAAAGAAGTTAGAACTCCCTCACCAAAGCAAAATAAGCCTGAAGCGTCTCATGCTCAAGAATCTTCTTCTGATTCATCCAGTCCTAACCTCAAAAGGTTTGACAATATTCTTCCTCTCACTAAAAGGAAATTGATCAAGTATCTCAGGAAGATGTCAAGAGTCCTCTTCAATAGAATCACTGAGAAACAATGGAAACAGCATGAGGAAGCAGCAGTCTCCTATGCTGACCTCAAGGCCTCCATTGATCAATACTATGATGAGAACATTGCTCACAGAGATCAGACTGACAAACTTATGGAAGCCTCTATGAGCTCGCTTGACAGAAGCAGCACTACCATCAGTGATCTCTACAAAGGCATGGATGTCATCACTAAGCTTCTCAAAGACATAAGCACTGCTGTCAAACATGACCCTACTGCAAACCAGAAAATCAATGAAGCCACTGAAACTTTTGCTACAATTTCTTCCAACATCACTGAGGAACTTTCCTTAGTAAAGGGCTTTGATTTTTCTGCACTTCTGTCTACTGTGAAATCTCTTCGAGATCATGCTCTTAAGCAAGAAGAAGCATCAGCTGCCTGGATGAAGACTTCTACCAACATGGCTTGGAATCTTGGCTCTAGGATGACTGGAGTTGAACTCTCTTAGACTGCTCTTAAACGAGAAATGTCTTCTCTCAGGCAAGACACTTCAGAGATAAAGTCCATGATGACTAAAATGTATGCAGCCTTTCAAGGTCAGCCCTCTTCAGCTCCCTCAGGCAGTGTCACTCCAACACTTGCTCTCACTGACATTCAAGCAAATATTAAAGGGGAGAATGCAAACACCACTGCTACTGAAGAACCTCCTTCTCACACTAAGGGGGAGACTGAACAACTTAGATTGGTAATTCCAATCTCATCAATCTCATCAACTGTAATCCTACCAACTCAAGCTTAACCAATCACCTCAATCATCATTCATCCTGAAAGCTCTCAAGCAACCACAAAGATTGATAAAGGAAAAAGGATTGCAACTGAGTTTAATGATGATCCCTCAAAGAAACTGGTTAAAGCCTCATCTATTGTTCGTCCTGACCCTGATGAACCAGTTAGAGTTGAATTCATGATTAATGGGAAAATAGTCTACCTCATTAAACAAGAAATTCAAGACTACTAGGATAAAGAGGAACAAATCAAGAAATCTGAGGAAGAAGCTTGGCTTCTTGAAATGAAAGCCATGAGGTGATTCATAGTTGTTCAGGAAGAGGTGGATGGAAAGATTGGAATTGATCCAAAGCAAATTAAAGGTTGCAATAGGATGGTTGTAATGTTTTAAGAAAGCTAGGAAAAGCTCAGGATGCTGAACATGCTGTTCTCAAAAGACAACATACTAAGAAAATTAGAAAATATCTTGAGCTCAGAAAGCACAAGTACGATAGCTATATGTGGACTGTCAGCAGCAGACTGAAACCAGAACCTATCACTGATATTAAGATCCATCCAAAAACCAAGCCAGTGGTTATAACAGTCTACAAAGGCAATGATGGTAGAAACTTTGAAGTCCATGAACCCTTTATCTTTGGTGCATTTGGTATCTCTGAATTGGATGAACTAAGGGAAATTATTCCAAAAAAGAAAAATGCGGTGGTAAAAGACTTGATGAATTCTCTAAGTCGAAGGTATAAAAAACTACAACAAATTCCTGAGGAACTTGGAATTCATCCCGCTCTTCCAGCCCCTGAACAAGCCTCATCCCGATCCTCAGGAAGGAAACGGAAGCACATGGAACTTAAGCCTGAAACAAGAATCCCTGGATTGGAATGCAATCGAGCTCTCCCTGAAAATGTCCCGTTCGTAAACAACATGGTCAATGAAGAACCTGAGTATGGAATTTTTTTCACTGACGAATTTGGTGATCAAGCATTCCAAAGATGGAGTGACATCGAAAAAGTGGGGATGGAAGCTCTTGTGTCATATCTAGTAGCTGCATCTATGGTCAAGTCTCTTGAAAATGCAAGATTCAACATGAAACTGAGGAAACTCATTGCTAAACACCATGACCAAGAAAAGCTCAAATCAAAGAAAGTCAAGCTGGAAGCTCTTGAATACAAAATGGACTGAGTACTTATGTAATCTTTTGTAATAGATAATAGGAGCTTGTAACCGTTCAATAAAGTACCTTTTGTGTTAAAAACTCAGTATCCTAGATAGCTTTACAGAAATCAGTGTGAGAAGAAGCTGTAAGTACTCACTCACACTGATAAACACTTAGGCTATATTTATATCCAAATAGGGGGAGATTGTTGGGTCAATTCAGTGCCCGATGATCTTTCACTTAGGATTTGAATACAATATAACCTAAGCGTAAATAACCTTTAACATTTCAAGGTCACTGAGTGAATAGTCGCTCAGTGAGTTACCTTCAAGATGCGCAACCTGAGTCTACAAGAAAGACTCTAGCATTCAGTGAGGCGGTACTCAGTGAATGAAGCCTGAGCCAAAGAAGAAGGTGATGTGTTCAGTGAGTTGTGGCAATAGACTCACTGAGCCCCATACGATCTCCAACAACTAGAAGACCCTGAAGACAAGAGACTGAAGAATAGGCGGGATAGTTTGAAAGTAGATAAGTCTAAGCTCTTATCTCCAAAAGTCAACTTATCCTGAAGAGGGTATAAGACAAGCTTAGTGTCAGGAACTGAACTTGGAAAGAGCATTTGTCCTATACTTAGAATAGATATTGTAATACGGACAAGACAGTACAAATGTACTAACCTATTAGATCTGTGATAAGAGCTCAACACCCATGTAAGGGTGACCCTACCTAGATAGTATAAATAGAACTCTTGTAATGAAGTAGATGTTAAGTTTGTGCATTCAAATTCGTAACTTTCACAAATACACATCTACTCTTCTAAATCTACTAAGTCCCTGGCAAGCATCAAGTTGGTTAGCATATTAGGTAACTTTTGCTTTACACTTTGGTATTTATGCAAAGTTATTAGTGAGGAGATCACACACACACATTGTCATTCAATCCCCATTGTAGTTCCGCTTACAATGAGGTATAATTCTTAATAAAAAGAGTTAAACGTTGAAAAGTTAATTTTTGTGTCTCTTACTTATTCTCTATATTTACGTACAAAAAATCTTTTCAAATAACAAACTGCTTTCTTTACTTGCTAGCCATGAGTTAGTTAATAATAACTTTATAGTTATTGTTCACTAACTAAGTGGGAACAACAAAGAAAAAAGTAAAGCCAAACAATGGTCAGGTCATGAATGGCCTGGGTGAGAGGACGAACAACGAGCGAACAACACAAAAGGTGGTGCATTTGGATGCCATTGGGAAAAAAAGTTGTCAATAAGTGCTTTGGTGCATTGCACCGTGCTCTCTTACCAAAACCAAACATCCGAAACAATTGTCATGAGCAACCTTCAACTTTAGTCCCTAAGGTTTATAAAAAGGATTAATGGGCTTTTGTTGGGCTTGGGCTTGTATTGGGCCCACTGGTTTTGGGTTTGGGCCCAATAAGGTTATGAAGTGGGTTTCGTGTGTTACATATGGCTGAGATGGCTGTTTCAAGGGATAGGTTTGGGGCCTTCTAGTCTTTCACTGTTTTGTCATTTGCCCACAATTGGGCTGTTGTATAATTGATTGAGGGGGGGGGTGGGGGGGGGAGGGGGGGGGGGGGGGGGCCCCATTTGGTTTCACAGTCTTCATATAATTACTATTGGGCATTCCCGGCCCATCAGGTTGGTAAAGATTGCATTCCATAGATTCTTCAGTTCCGGCTCCGGTTGACTGCTGATTTTCTCCAGTATTGACTCTGACTTTGAACATTTTTGGTACTTTGGCCTTGTTTTTGCACAGTCTTTTCCATTCCATGCTCAGTCTTTGTCATTTTGGCTTGGCTTTTCTGTCATTTTGTTGATATCATTCCTGCACAATACAAATGCAAAAACAAACATATATTTGGCAGTTTTTGTTATTGTTTTGGTTTTGAAAGCTCGTTTTTAAAAGAGGTAAAAGATATGTGTAATTAAGCACTTATAATTTACCCCAAACTAAGGTATTGTGTGTCCTCTCACAATGTTTTGAAGTAAAACGTAAGGCCCGTTTTCAACAATTTTCGATTTTACACTTACTACAAACTAATATTTTTGTGATTTTCTCATTTTTTTACAAGTTTTGGACTTTCTTGTTATTATGGGATATAGAATGAGAAAAGCGCCGTAGAGTGATCTACAGATGTCTGACGGAATATTTCATCGGTCCACGATTTTTACAAGTTCCAAGCTATGCATATTAAACAAGATCATTGTCGATATTAAGTTTATATGTTAAGCCATCATTACTTATGACTTGGGAATTTTCAACTCCCAACATGGATATACGATTGAAAGTGTGTACTGTCATTTTAATTTTACACATAGGCCATTTATTTTCATAGTCATAATTCAAAATGAATCATGACTCAAGCAACAAACTTATCAAGACTTCGTATATTTGATTTCGAGATTTTAAACTTTAGATACTTTTTGCAACATTTTTCAACTTCATAATCATAAGTTCTTTTAAAGATAGGAATGCGTTGCTTAGTTGGACAAAACCCTACTCGTGGGTAACGGAGCAGGATATTCACAATCGACCACGATGTTCATAGTTTGAAAACCCACCCCGTTTGCTAGCGTAGTGGGGAAATCACTATCAAACACTTATTCCTAATATGGCCTAAGGATTTGGTGTCTTTGTTTGACCCTCCACCTGGACCTTTCTTGCCAAGAGAGATATACGACAATACCAAATCTCTAGAAGCAAATGACGTCTTAGTTTGATCCCCCCCACCTCCGTTGGCTAGCGGAGTGGGATATCACGACACATCTTTTACTTGCTCAATAATATCAACTGCATGCTTCATTGGCAAAATTTCAATATTCATGCATTTTTGCATTCACATTTCATTCATGCTTCTTTGGCATTTATCTTTTAAATCACTATAAAATCTCGTTTTGAAAACTCAAGTTACAAATTTGAAGCTTTTTCTGAAAACATCGATTGACTTAGTTGAATTAAATTGAGTACGTATTGATTTGGGGATTAGAAATTCACGGGAGAGAAAACCACGAAGTTAATTGTCTAAGTTTTTTAGCACGGAATCGTGCTTAGCACATTAACTTTTATTTAAATCTATCAATTTCTCGTTCTTCACCTATTAACCTCAAACAATAGAATTCGTGAAAGCTTGGCCTCAAAAGGGAAACTAGCTAGCGCTCAACACTGCCCCGATCAAGTCAAAAATATTCTTATTCGTACCAAAAGAAAAGCAAATACTGCGAACAAAACACTTATAATATTTTTGAAAAATTTTTCAATTTTTTCATTTTTTTTGGTAAGTTTGGTGGTTATTAACGGGTTTACGTGGTAACAATGCTGCAGGGAAACAATCAAATCGGAAGATACCCCCAACTAGAAATCAAACATCGTCCTCGGATGTTTTGAAGGGTATTACTTTGATCCTTAAGGCCCTATTTATGTGGTAGGCCAAAGATCAAACGTTAGTCGATAGATTAGGATATCGGTTTCCCAATTGACGCTTGAGGATGTGAAAACTCTTGATGAATGACAAAACTTGAGAGTCTTCACAAGCCCGGGCATTCCTGGACAATAACCAACAACATGGAAACCACGGGTAAATGGTACAGACAAAGCTTCTTTACACAACAACAACATTTATTATCTACTACGGATACGCACTGGGGTGGCATCCCACGAAGCGCTTGTTTAGGGTCACGATGCTTGACCCATCTACAAGGGTTTATGGATCCTTGAGGAAACAAGTGGAAATTAAAATCATCATCGGATTTCATTCAGTGACTATGTTATGTATTGAATTTTCATGAAAGTTCACTCCGTATGAAAACTTCCGGCCTAGAAGAATGATACTTTGAAAATTGCCGGGATCAAATATAGTGTTTTCATCCCCACAGGAGAGAAAGTTAAGGTGGAATAACGGGAATGAACAAAATGGGAGACAGATCCCATAACAACATAAGCGAAAAGAGATTCACTAGAAAGTATGAAATCTAGATCAAGGGTTGGGAAAACACTTAAGCACTGTGAAAACTTTGGTTTCTCTTGTTTGGAAAAAATATTCCCACCACATCCATTGTGAAATTCGCCCAGCTCGGGCTCATCTCCTTTAATGAAAAACAATGTACTTGGTTGAGATATGATTTGAAAGTCAACTTATCCTGAAGAGGGTATAAGACAAGCTTAGTGTCAGGAACTGAACTTGGAAAGAGCATTTGTCCTATACTTAGAATAGATATTGTAATAGAGACAAGACAGTACAAATGTACTAACCTATTAGATCTGTGATAAGTGCTCAACACCCATGTAAGGGTGACCCTACCTAGGTAGTATAAATAGAACTCTTGTAATGGAGTAGATGTTAAGTTTGTGCATTTAAATTCGTAACTTTCACAAACACACATCTACTACTCCAAATCTACTAAGTCCCTGAGCAAGCTCAGTTGGTTAGCATAGTAGTTAACTTTGCATAACACTTTAGGTTTATGCAAAGTTATTAGTGAGGAGATCACACACACGCATTGTCATTCAATCCCCATTGTAGTTCCGCATACAATGGGGTATAATTTTTAATAAAAATAGTTAAATGTTGAAAAGTTATTTTTTGTGTCTCTTACTTATTCTCTATATTTACGTACAAAAAATCTTTTCAAATAACAAACTGTTTTCTTTACTTGCTAGCCATGAGTTAGTTAATAATAACTTTATAGTTATTGTTCACTAACTAAGTGGGAACAACAAAGAAAAAAGTAAAGCCAAACAATGGTCAGGTCATGAATGGCCTGGGTGAGAGGACGAACAACGAGCGAACAACACAAAAGGTGGTGCAATTTGGCATGCCATTGGGAAAAAAGTTGTCAATAACGTGCTGTTGGTGCATTGCACCGTGCTCTCTTACAAAACAAAACATCCGAAACAATAGTCATGAGCGGCTGTAAAAGAGTGCGATTGGTCATAACGAGGGGGTAATTACCCCGCGCGTTGCCGCGGGAGTTAAGTTTTTTGCATTGTTGTTGTGCAAGTTTCGGTTTGGTAAATATCAATATTGGTCTCATTTTATTCGTGGTTCAAAAGCATTTCTGTCCGTATATTTTTTATTTAAAAAATTTATGTAAAAAAAGTTGCGAATAAAAGAAACTTGAGGGGCCTTTTTTATTTTATTTTTTAAAAATTTATGTAAAAAAGTCGTAAACAGTTAAAAGTTGAGGGTCCGTTTTGTAAATTTTTTTTTTAGTTTGGGCCAAAGTTTGGGCTAGTTTTTAGGCCGGTACTGTAGCACTGTAGCAAGCACTGTAGCAGCTACAGTGCCACCGACCATTTGTGAAATGTATTATAGAGTAATTAATCAAGATAGCAGTTTTGATATTTTGCTATTTCTCGTAATTCATACAGTAAATTATTACTTTAAACTGCGCTTATAAATTCTCTCATTCCTTCAAAATGAATTTGTTTAGCATTGTTGTTTTAGTGCTCGTGAGCACCTGCACCAATCTATTTATTTTGGGTAATTATGGTTTCTGACTTTTTTATCGATTAATCTACAGAGTTTGAATCCATGAGATTTTCACAATCTGTTTATTGTTAACAAATAGCTAGAGCTTTACATGTATATAAAAATCATGTATTTAATAAGAGCCTATCTATACTACATTATAAAGCACTAGTTGGTTACCCGCGCATAGCGGCGGTAATAGAAAATTTACTAACTCAACTCTTTACGTAATTTTCTACCCGCTTACAACACTTTAAATGTATGTGTTCGTTTGGGTTTCCCGTAGCTTTCCCGCAACACCATATTAACATCATCATTCTCGCATGTAAAGAGACAACACACTCTCCGAAAGTATATAGTTTTAACGTATCAAGTTTATATTTAATTAAGGTTAAAGTTGTAAAAAATATAAATCAACATAAAATAAACCCACTAAAAATGTAAAAAACAAAAAAATTATAAAATATAACAAAATGTATGTTGAATTAAAGAGCACAAAATTTTAAAAAATATGGTGAAATTAGATCATAATAAAATTAAATTGATAAAAAGATATTTCAATTTGAAAATAAAGGTGATTTTTTAATCAAAAGGTGACACATGTCACTTTTTGATGTGATTCCCAAAAATGAGATGGATGGTCAAGATTGCACCTCCTTATCTTAATTTTTAATGGGTCCCACATTATAAATGCTTAATATAGTAGTATAGATTTGGGACATTCTATTTTTAGAAAGTTTGAAAATTCAGACTTTTTCTTTTTAGAAATATCATTTTTTTAACAACAAACACATCCATATAACAAACTCTGGTAACAACTTTTTTCTTAACTAAAAAAATTAACAACATATTTCACAAATTGGACAAAATCAGGATAGGACAACTTAAACTGCTAATCAATCTTACTTAGGAGCTCTCAGAATGAAAATCGCACAGGTGAGCGGAGGAGTAGAATAGCGCGAAGCTTATTTTCCTTTCGGGGTCGTAGTTCCTAGGAAACCAAAAAAATAAACTAAACAACCCTCCTTAAACCCACTTTATAGTTTGTTAATCAGAATGAGGTGAGCCGTATATCGTAAGTGACACAGAAGGCAAGTTTTAAATCTTTGGTTCGATTGGGAACTCAATAGTTCACCGGAACTTATTATGATAATACCTCAGTTGAGAATATTATATTTTGGTATTTTACCAATTAGTGATTTTTAATTTTTATGGACAATTTTTTTATTTTTTGATTTTTTTGGTTTTTTAATTTTTTTATTTTTATTATTTTTTTTTTATATGATATGTACTAATAAAAAGAAAAGAAAAATATTTTTGTGTTTTTTTTTTTTTTTTTTTTTTTTTTTTTTTTATGATATATTAATAATAAGATAAGTTCAGATCAAAGTCGGATAGAAATCGTAGCAAATGCCTCCCCGGCAGCGGCGCCAAAAATTGATTCGCTGGTGGTATATATATAAAATAACTCAAATGCAAATTCTAACCGAATGCCCTTAACCAAGGGAAAAGGTCAAAAGCTACACAAAGAGATAAAATATATAAGAATCAATTATATAATAAAAAGATTCCGGAAGAGATATTCCCGGGTCGTATGTCCCAACGAGGCTGCAATTGAAATTTATCCTGGTTTGATGAGAAATTGAATGATTGAGAATATATGATGGAAACACTGATCTAATTACAACTAAATTAATTAAATTAAAATCTAATTAATCTCCGGGAAACAATATAGGAAATGGGGATCTTAAAACTCGGGAAACATATAATTAGGTACTAATGGAGACCCTAAAAAACTATGAAAAAACAAGAAAATGGCTTAATGCAAAAACGACAAAATCGGGCCCGAGGCTCGTAAGCTAAAAATAAATTTTTAATAAAAATTGACCTGACACAAGATGTTAAATTTTCCTCAAACTAAATGACAAAAGAAAATCTTCTAAAAAGAATTATATTTTTTTTGTTAATTTTTGAATTGTTTATGAATTTTTTTAAAGATTAAAATAATTAAAACTTAGAAATTATAAAAGAATAAAAAATTAATGTTATAAAAAATTCTACAAAAATTACATAAAATAAATTAAATGATAAAAAAGTTAAAAAATTAAAAAGCCCTAAAAGTTACTGTATTAATTGAGATTAATTTAATTAATTAAGAACTAAACCTAATTAATTAAAATCAAATAAATAAAAGTTAACTAAATTAAATGGCAAGGACTAACAGTGCAATGGGGTAGGGATTAACAGTGTAAAAGGGGTGAACAATCAAGTATAACAGAGTTCCAACTAAACGAATATCAAATTTACACAATTAGTCCCTGAACCTTACCCCGATTAGCAATCTAAGTCCAAAGTGCTTATTGGCCAAAACTTAAAAAAGCAAAGTTATAGAACAGCTTATGGGAAACATTTTTCATAAAAAGCACTTGGTTTGAAAGGCAATAATAAGCTCAGAAAAAGCTTATTTATAAGCTGACCTCAAAAAGGTGGGCTTATCTTTTGGTTTTTTTGAGACTTTTTAAATACTTCGTACTAAGCAACAAGACATGGAAATGAAAAATAAGCTCTGAAATGATTAAGCTATAAGAATACTTAAAACAAACTACATGGCTCCTAACTTATTGGTTTAGTTGCTTAAAATTAAGCTAGAAGATAGCTTAAAAACTCAGTACATACTATTTTTAAATCAGTATGTACTGATTGAATTAAGGGCTTTTTGACTTTTCTTTTTCAGTTTTTAAGCACACAATAAGCAAGTTACTTAAGTTAATATGAAAATTAAGCTAAGGGAACTAAGATGAGCTAAAACCTATAAGCTTAAGCCTAAAATAGTAAAGTGAAATAAGCAAAACTGAAATGATGAAAATAAAAACAGGAAATGACACTTACTTTTAAGCTACAATTAAGCTAAACCTATTAAGCTATGCTAACCCTAAATAAGCTGCTGAGTGTCCTACAAGACTACCCTACAGACTACTCTAAGAAGCTTAAAAATCCTAGGGCCTAATGTCAAATAAGCCAGAAAAATAGGGCTGCAGTTTAGGGTTTTGCACCAGGGGAACTATGGTTTTCAGCTTTAAAGATACAAAAAGGAAAAGCTTATAAAATAGCATAAATAAGCTTAAAAATGCAAAGTGGTTAAAAACAGATGGAGTTGAATTCCTAGAGAGCTTGTACACAAAAGTTTATAAGCTGAAACTTGTTCAAAACACCTAATAATCTGATTTGAAAATAGGGGTTTGAAGACTTAAAGACTTGCTTGAAGGATTGACAGAATTTTAGATTAACAACAAGTAGTAAAAAGACCTCTTATCCTAACCTTTTTGACACTCAAAAAGACTCAAGAAAATAGACTTAAAAGCTGGTTAAGCCAGCTTTATAGAATAAGCACATTTAAAGCTATTTGACACCAACAGTTTAGGACAAAATAATAAAAACTCACAAACTGTTTTAAAGACTAAATTTTTTTGAGAAAGTGATTGAACAAACCTTAAAGTAGCTTGATGAAACTGACCCAAGAGACCCAAAGGATTTTATGACCAGTTTAACCCTTTTTGACCACTAAACCAAACACTCCCTTAAATTTCTAAAAAAAAATTATACTTGTTAAATTATTAAAAATAGTTTAATAAGACTGATTAAAATGTTGAGTAGTGAGGTTTAAAACACAATATAACAAGATTTAACAAACTTAGAACACTAGAAATGATTCACTGAATATGAACAGTAGCATCAAGATTTTTAGAACTAAATTTCAATTTTTCATTAATTAAAAACTAGGTTACAAATTAGATAAGCTTATAATACTGAACTTAAATTACAAAGAAAAAATAAAAACTACAAACTAAAAACTACGGGTCTTTGTGTCTTTGTCTTCATTTCATTTATATAGCAGCTGACCCTCTTGCTTCTGTGCTTGTTGGTTTTCTTTTGTGAGGTAAAACAACTTAATTCATCTTGAGCCCTCAGATATTTTTGCTCCCTACTTCTTTGCATATGAGCCATTGATCAAGTTCGTGTGACTTAGGATTACCACGCTGGAATTGACTGTGGGGGAAGGTGTAGAGAAACAAATACCCCCTAGTAAAAGATGAAAAAAGTGTGAAAATTAAAAAATAATAATATTTGATCCGCTAGACCTGTTGCGTAATTGTTATATAATAACACTTTTTATCAAATACCCACTAAACACATGTTTAAACCAATGAGCCTCAAATTATAAAGTCCACATTTATAAGTTTGAGCACATAATAAAAAAAGAAAAAAGTTAACTACACAACAATTACTGTATTATTTTATACTAGTAAAATAAACAACAAGAAGACAAATAAAACGAGTTTAAAAAAAAGTATCAAAATCTTCATCGGAGACATGAACATGCAAATCCTTTCTGCGTGAAAACAACGCACCTAATGCCGCAGGTGAGCTTAACGGAAGAATGGACCTAGTGAGCTGTTTGGTTGTACGGACTGCTGACGTGGCAACCGTACGGAATTGAAAGGTAGTGAATGATGGTGAGGTGATAAGCTTTTTGAACAAATGTAAAGAAGCCATTTTCTCCGGTGAATGAAAGAAACTTGGACAAGATGATGAAAGTTGGTGACAATGAGGGTTTTCTATTGTTTTCGATATTTTACTGGATCCGGTTTTTATCTTGGTTTTTCGAATATTTTGGATCGGGTAAATTACATGTTTGGTTATTTTGGTCGACCTAATTGGATGGAAAATCGGTCAAATAACGGGTCAATTTAATTTGGACAATCACATAAATCATTGATGTAATAAAATGTGTTTTAAGACCAAATGTGCAATTTAGTGTAAACCACAAGGACCAAACATGTAATTAACTCTTTTTTTCCTTGTGGTTTAACGAGGTTTTCATTTTCGGTCTAACTTTTAAAAAGTATCTGGTTTGTTTCAAAATGAAACGTCCGTTACGAGTTTGGTTCAATTTTTTCGTTGACTGTCAGTTTGAACACCTAGATAATGTGAAATAACTCAAATACTTTGTCTTGATGAAAGTAATCATATCATCTATACATTGATTAGTTTATAACTTAGTGAATAATTTTAGGAATGCTCAAATGAAACACCTAGTAACTAATTAAACCCACACTTAAACAAATCAACTAATTACCCTATTAATCTATTATACATTAGGCGTGCTGACGACTAATGAGGTCATTTTGCACTTAAGGCTGTCGTTTGGATTGTTGGGTTAATTTTTTAGGGGTTTTCCTTTCTTGGTTGTAATTGGGTCGTCAATAGTTATTTGTTGGCCTTGGTCATTACAAACTATGCATCAACATATGAAAGTGTAACCAATACTCTTCTTTAGTGTGTAACATTTGGATGATCTCTATGTTTGTGCATATTTCTCTCCAAATATGCACACAATGGTTCGGAGTGGTGGTTGTTTGGTGGTTTTGTGGTTTCAAATATCTAGGTTGAAGTGCTTTGTAACACCCCCAAATTGGGTCGCAGCGGAATATGGGTCCGGGGCGTGTTACTTTATGGATCAACAACACAAGAGATATATAGAACGACCAAAAAGTCGTTTGAAAACGATACATTGGATTTAACAAAGTCATTGTTACATAAGCCCGTAGCTTAACTTGTTCACTTAATCAAATACAAAGATTTTCAGCCCATAACAGATAACAAAATGAAATGCGACAAAATCTTTAATGCAAGACATCCATATCAAAACCACCAATGTATCCATCGCACCTTGTGCTTATTGATCCCCTGAAAAACATTGCTTTAAAACGTCAACAATATGTTGGTGAATTCATAGGTTTGATAAATCATATATTGTAGGACCACAAGATTTCCCCAAGTGTATGATAATGCAACAGATGCAGATATCATATAAATGTAATTACGTTGCTCTAAGCTCATGACACTGAAGCTTGACGTGTATGAATACCAAATTAATGGCCTACATTGCCCGTGATGATGTTCTAACCCGCAACATCCTTTATTCGACATGGTATACGTTCGTTTGTCTAGTGATAGCTAATCACCCGAACGGGGTTGTCAAACCCAATAGATCTATTAATAACATTCGCGCTCACAATTAACAGTTCATGATAATGGGCTCAGATATGGGTTATCGCTACTTAGGCAACACGTAATCTAATATGAAACTTAACCACTTGTGTTCAGTTGTAAAACATTGCATGTTTTTCCAACCCCAAAACTTGTAAAGACAAAAGCATGTAAAACGTGGTGCTATGATCTCACCTTGAGTGAATGTAATTGCCAATGTATCACAATTATTAACAGCTGCCGCCAAATTGATCAATGCAACCTAATAAAATTAAGGTCGTGAAAGTAACAGAGTTACTTAGTCTAACAACATTGAATATAATCTTAGTGTTACATTGTAACTATCGAATCGGGCTATCATAATTAAAGAGGTCATGACATGACGTTCGAGGAGTTAGGACACTTTAAATCGTAAATCCAACAACTCGTCGAAACGCCATCCGAAGAGGCCTCATTATGAAACTCCCTAGTAATATAGTACTTTGGTAACCACATAACATTCTATATAGCTCAATCACCAACTAATGGTTTTGGTAAAATTGTCTTTAATAAGTTAAAACGTTTATAATTACTGTTTTAGTAAAACTGGCGTAACTTCAATTTCCGTTTTAAACCCATTCTTCGTTTCTTATGTCCATCTTTTCGATCAAGACGAGTTATCAAAAATGATATTTTTGGATTTTCGGACCTACTGGAGAACAGTAACTTTTACTGTTCACATCAGACTTAGCCTTTATAAAATCGTATAACCGTCGACGTAAAACCCTAATGTCGTATTTTATTCGTTTATAGCTCCGTTTTTAATGATTTCTTTCGAGGACGTATTTCTCGTATTTGAAAGTTCTATCGGTTTATGAGGTTTACAAAAATATACTTTTCTGTCATGAATATAACTTTTATAAAAATAGTTTTTATAAAAGTATTATTGTCGTAAAAACTTGCGTGAAATCATAACTCGTTTCGTTATAAATTGAAAATATGATTCTTATCATTTTGGAAATCCTAAAAATGTGTATTATTTGTTAAAAATACTAACCCTTGCTGTTTGAGATTTTTTATAAAAAGATATTTTTATAAAAATCTTAGTTACGACTTCGTTAATAACTATAACTTTGTTTTAACTTAACTTTTTCGTTATTATTCCGTTTAAACCAAGTTTCTTATCTTATTCGGAAATCGTCGTGAAAATGTATTATCTTATAAAAATATAAAATAAGCATGTCAAAATTCGAATTTGGGACAGCAACATGCTTGTAGCTTGTTGACTCCATTTGTAACTCTTTTTCTTTATAACATTACTTACTTTTTGTATTTTATCACAAACACATATACATATACTTTATAAATCATACATATATGATGTCCATTTGACCATAAATAGTCCTTATTGTCCAATTACTTATGTCAACAATCCATTAATCTATTTAAAACAAACATTACTTAATTAAACTTAATTTACTAGTTTGTTCTAAATAATCCTTTTTATACATAACCAATGTGTACAAGTATATTTCTTTCCCATAGGACTTTATTTTAGTGTTAATAATTAACAAGATTTAAAAGTCCATATCAATATTAACATGTCTTAATTATTTCTTTAAAGTTGAACAATATTATGAAGTTATGAAAACCCTAATTAATCCATAAACATGTTACACCAAAAAAAGTATGGATACAACATGTTTCTCATCCTTTTTAACAAATGTAAGTAATAACATAACATGTATATAAGTAATCCATGTGGTCATTCAAGTGAAAACATTTTATTTTCAAGATTAAAACCTAAATGGTAGATTTTAAGCAACTAGAAATATTCATATGCATAATAATGAAAATTATAGCAACCTAAAAGAGTTTAAATGACCTTAAGAAGAATGAGTGGGATGATGAACAAGTGCTAAACCTTGTTTAGCCACAAAAACCAAACATGCCACTTATAAACCCTTAGCTCCTTAATTAAACCCTAGCTTTTCTTTCCTTTTTTCTTGATTATATCTTGGAAATGGATTAACCATGCTAGCAAATACCTTAGTACAGCTTAGGATATGTGTATATGAGAAAGTGTAAGGATTGTAGAAAAATTTGTATGGATTTAGTTGGGTGGTGTTCTTTGTGCCGTGGCCAGAGAGAAAGAGTCAAAAGAAAGTTTTTTTGAAATTTATCCTAAGTGTTAAGTGATATATGTGTTATTTTGATGTATTTAAAAGGTTACCTTTTGTCAAGGAGACATAAGGGTGTCCTAGGGATGGCCTTAGTCATGGTTATTAGTCAAAGGATGGTAGGGATGGGGGGTATGGTGTGCCATAAAGAAGTAAGGTGTTCATTTGACCATGTTGTAAGACTTATCAAAATTTTCATGTATATATTCATACATGTTGTATGAATTTCGGCAAAACAAAGATATATATGATATATTTATGTAACTTTTATGTATTGGGTATAAAAGTGGGTATTTGTTGAAGCGTAGAAAAGTTTTCGTGGTTCCGGGAGTGCCTAAACGCAATTTATCGCGAAACGTATACACTTTACGTATCCGATAAAAATAAAATGAACAAAGTTATTAATTATCCTCAAAATAATTATATAACCCTTGCTTGATGTAAACATTTAATTGTTTGATGCCCGTTTACATTGAACGCTAATTTTTGGCGTACGCGATTTAACTTAACGTTTACAATTTTAAGCAAACACGTACAATAATAAAAATAAATAGCACATTTATTGACGTCGTCAAAGACTTGAAAACACAGGGTGTTATACCCAGACTGTCTATACGAGCATATCAAACCCTATGGCATAAACTGTGTAATTGACTTTTATGGAAAACGTTATCCAGTCTTTATTTTTAGCACAGTCTATACGACATATTCATTAAATGAATACAACGTATACATGTATCAATACGGCGTATCCTGGGGAATGTTACGAGACGTAATCTGACTCCGTTTGACAGTTTTAGGTGTTTATTTTGTGTCTAACCAAATGAATACACGAAGATAGAATTGCATTTGTTTTTTGAGAATTTATACAGGACTTTGTGAAAGAAAATCGACGAATGTTGGTGGAGAATTTACAAATCTAGAAATCTTGAAGACGGTTGTTCAACACAAATTCTTGCTCAATAAACCTACATAGAGAATCTACCGAGCAACTATTAGGGGGGTTTCGTATTCTAATTCTTTTAATTCATGTATTTAATGTTTTATCCATACAACTGAGATGTTGTAAATAATTTCCAAGTGGGGGGATGGAATTATAATTTTACTTTCCTAATTTTCACACTAAAAATGCTTAAAATATAGCATAAATTTAAAAAATTTTACAAGCATACTTTGTGAAATTACTTGTCACATAACCCGCACACAATAACCCTTATTAGATATTGTGAGAATTTAACCTATCTGTTTCCAAATGTTTACCCAAATTCCATAAAATATGAGTGAGGACCACCGGTGATTATAACTTCAGAACATGCTTGGTAAATAGTCACATTCGTACCGCAGTGATGAATACTATGGATTTGGATGGAGTAACTTGTTTAAATTGGTAAAATTTTAGGATTACACCCAAAACGCCTTTAAATGTTGTTTATTAACTAACTACACTGGTTAGTTAACCCCCATATAAAACCTTTGTTTACTCTCACTTTAAGAGTAAGATACCCCTAGAACAACCCGTAGAGCCAATCCTTTAGGAAATACCCCAATTGTTTATTTCGTTACACCTTTACACCTTAGCCTACCCTGTTAGATTAAGTTTATTTTTACAGATGCTAGTTGCTTAAAGTGTAAAGTTTGTTTTTCCTGAGTCTTGTGTTAAAATTTGCTATCTTTGGTACGGTTGGAAGAATTTGCACATCACAAATGGGAATGTATAAAGTAGTCAAAACTCATGTATTTTTACTACCATCGCAATTAATGGTACGTCCGAAGAATGAAGAATTATCAAAGGAATTATCCGGAATTATAATGATCGTGTAGATGGTGAAACAACTCCGAGTTTCATATATAATTATGATGTTAAATTTTTTTTTAGAAAAATCGCAACAAAAAAGAGGAGGAAAGTTTGAAGATAATCGTTTCGCAACTACCAAAGGAATTACACAAAGGATCGATTATTCTTTGATACAAATCGATGATGTAAAGTATTGTATAAAGTGAAAGATATCACCAATTGCCTTATAAAGTATGTAAAGTATGGGATGATTGGGAAGTTGACCGTTACGGGAATGCCAACTTTGGTTGTTGTTTTTGATCTATGATCAAGACGTTGTAAATAGTCGTGTCTTTATGATGGTAATGATCGGGAAAAAGTGTCTAGCAACTTGTATTTTAGACTTAATCTATTTGTTTTGTAATTTTTATTTAACAACAATTTACTTCTCTTTCCTAATGACTGGCCGCTGGTTTTAAGCAAATAAGGATGTGTACGGGCGTGCATGTCTATTCCGTCGTTACGGCCATGTATGCATGTCTCAGCTGCCTTGTTGGTTTATGACTTTTAATAAAAGTTAGAAGGTCCCTACCCTATATCATTCTTCATCCTAACCGTTGGTAAAATTTAAATGAGGATGTGATCGAACACACATGTCTATTCCGTCGTTACGCCCATGTATGTATGCTTCAGCTGCCTTGTTGGAGTGGTACTTCTGGTGAATGATTGAAGAATCATCAACCCTAAGCCTTATCATATAAACCCATATTTACCTTTATAAACCTGTTACTCCTTAGCTTTAGCGATGGAGATGTGTATCCTTGCCAAGCTTATGATAGAATACTCGTCACGGCCAAGTAATTGAGCGAGTTAGTTACATGTTACCACATAGATTAGTTGAGTGATTTGAGTATTTTCAGCTTCTTATTTCGTGAGGTGTTTGGTTGTGTACTTGTAATAGATTAAATAAATGCTTAAATGGAAAATCCTTAGGGATACACTTTTGTAAACTTCTAAAGGATACTTGAGGACAAGTAACATTTAAGTGTAGGGATATTTAATGACATCAAATAAAGTCACTTTTATAGCATTATTTATCCCATGTATATTACCCATTTTGTTTGATTATTGCAAAGAATTGTTACTTAATCGTTTGTATTTGAGAGTTGTAGTAATTATGGAGTACTTGGTGAAGTTATGCTAAAAGGCACACATTTTGGAGCATAAACGAAGAGTTTGAGAAAGTCTACTGATCTAACAGCAAATACACCATATTATTCTAGACCTATAGGACGTATCCAAGACTTTAACTAATTAAAAGACCATTGCCTCACTTTAAAGAATACGATGTATCCACATCAACAATACGCCGTATATAATACTTTGGTCAACGAAGAAGAACCAACTGATTTTACCATAATACGCCGTATCCAGCAAGAAGATACGGCGTATCCGTGCCTACACTTCACAGATAACCACAAAGGATCCTCTATACGCCATATCTAGGATACTCTATACGCCGTATCCAAGGTTTATTATACTCTAAGAAATCCCCAATACGCCGTATCCCACATCACTCGATACGGCGTATCGACCAATTTCCAGACGCTATAAATAGAAGACCCTAAACTCAGTTTTAGGTATGCAAGTGAATCCCTAAATAACCGATTGACCAAGAGACGAATAAAAGAGCCTAGAAGGTCAAAAAAAGAGCCTCAAGATCATAGGAAAACTTTTGTAATCTTTGCATAACCCAGTACGCGTTCGGTTAAGGTTTCTTTTCTTTAAGTGTTCATATATGAAACCATGTAAATTTTTACAATGACTACCGGCTAATACCTTTAGGTATCAGCCATGTTTATGAAGATTTAATGTTTGGTTTATTTATATCGATTGCTTAATTTATCTGTGATTATTGATTATGTTTATCGTATGATACTCATTTATGTGCTTTAGTATGCGTTTAATCCGTATCTAAGGATATCGCCTGTAGCTTAACAAGATATCGAATAGTTCTTATAAGTATGTGACCTATCATTCAACTTGGTTTAGTCTTACATATTTAATGCACTGCAACTTCGGTGTTGTTTGAGCGTAGGCTAAGAGTCTGGGATAGCTCTCCATATTGCAATTTATATATCTAGAATCATAGGATCACAAATATTGACCTATCCTTACCTTTAGTTTAGTGTGCTTAGTTGAGCCATAAGGTGACCTTGGTATCAACGAGTATGTTCTTATTCCAAGGTAATACTCGACATGGACAACTAGAAGTATAATAAAGAGCCTTAGAGCAGAAGTAGGGTAAAGTCTCTATAAGCTAGGTTTAGTAACATCACCATTATTAATGTACTAAGGTAGATTATAATCAACAAATTCTTGCTTTATGTGGATGCGTCTAATTGTGACAAAATTAGCATGTCTAGGTCTCGGCGGTTTTGAGGAGTTAATGTAGGTGCATTTAATGGACTTTAATTCTTCAATCTTTGGGAAAATGTGCGGCGCACAATATTGTAAGTGCGGCGGTGTTTGAACTTCAGAGGAAAGTGCGACGCACAATGTAACAAGTGCGGTGGACTTCTTGAATTTTGGCTAGAAATCTTTCTTTTCTTGTATTCGCCTCCCAAAGTGTATAGATTCTTGAGCTTGGGTCTTTAGAGTCTTCAAGTGAACCTATAAGCAATTTAAACTTAATTAAGTATCGAAAGTTCACGAGAAATGATAAAATATATATAAATAACGCCATAGAAAACATGTATAATTCAGGTGTTATCAAATCCCTCCATACTTAGCTTATTGCTTGCCCTCAAGCAATGGAAGCGAGAAAATAAAATCATTTATCGTGACGTGGAGAAAATTTGATTTTTTATAGGAGATTGCATTTTAGATAACTTTTCAAGCATAGACATATAACATAGCACCTTACATAGGGATATTGTTTGTTTTTGAATTCACTCAGCCACTCAGATAGGGTTTAGATATGATTTTGTGAAGTCACTCAATTGCACAAACATAATCTGGACAGATACCATAGGCTTGTACTTAACACATAAACCTAACCGAAGGGTGGAACTTGGGTACTAAAGAGGATTCAATCTTCATGCGCTGAACATAAGCCTTTATTTCTTCGAACGAATATATAACTTTTTTTTAACATATACTAAGGCTTGGCATAGGACTTCTTCAATCAATTTTCAGATACTTCAGCAACATAGCATTTAAGGGATCACTTGTAATAACATAGACTTGCGGGATACATTACATGTGATAGGCTTCGGTCTAGTAAATGATGATTAAGCACAAGTTCTAGAGCTTCTAAATTACCGGCTCTCTCAAATATAATTATCAACCAATACCAATGTTCCCGAAAAGGCGACAAAGACCATACATACACATCCGTAACGACGGAATAGACACATATGACTGCAATCAAACCTTAACTCGAGCAAGCTAAAGGCATCAATTATCTTAGGTACTAAAGGTGGATACCCAAATATTCTAAAGGCTTAGATTTCTTACAATTTTAATAGATTGGGGTGTGCTAGCTATAATGTCAATCCGGTTGGATTTGCCTTACTAAGAGCATTTTTTACTTTTGAAAGCATATATAATTAAGATTTTTCATAAAATATCAGCTAGAAAATTTTTAACAGAGCAAACATAGAGGGATATGATTAATTTTTCCTATTTGGCTCCTCCACACTTAAGTTGAACATTGCCCTCAATGTGATAACTGATAATAGAGATAAAATAGGGAAAATTAAGGGAAAATAGTACTTCCTGGGGCATAGAGAAATGCATAGCGGAGGTAGAGCTATCTTGAGCATACGTCGTAATTTTCCATATCTTCGAGCTAAATTACTTGCATAAGAGTAAATATACAAAAGCACACAAAAAGAAAATATTTTTGTTTTTTTAGAACATAAATAATATTAGTAGAAGAATGGAGGAGGAACTCCTCCTCACTTAAGTGAAAGCACGTGTTGCCTCCCGAGAAGCGCTTAATTTGTAAGAGAGTCGTTAACTAGACTCGTATTTCGAGAGTCATTAGTTTGGGAAAAAGGGAGTGACTGCTTCCCTTGGGTCATTGTCTTCTTCGTGATATAGTTTAAGTCGATGGCCATTGACTATGAACATCTTTCCATCTTTTCCATAAAGTTCAACATATCCAGATGGGTATTGATGTTTCACTATATAAGGTCCTAACCATCGGGATCTGAGTTTCGATTGTTTAAATTTGTACTTTGAGTGAAATAGCAGGACTTTATTTCGTTGTTTGAATTCCTTTCTCATTCATAATTTTCTGTCATGCCAGACTTTGGTTCTTTCCGTGTATAGACGAGAGTTTTCATAAGCTTGGTGTCTAATTTCATCTAACTCGTGTAACTGAAACATTCTTTTCTCACCAACAGCGATGAGATCTGGGTTATAATTCTTTAGTGCCCAGTATGCACGGTATTTAATTTCAAATGGTAAGTGATAGTTTTTTCCATATATTAGTTTGTATGGTGTAGTACCGGTAGGTGTTTTGTAAGCAGTGCGAAAGGCCCACAGAGCGTCATCAAGTTTTCTTGACCAAATAGCAGGGTTGTCTTTAACAGTTTTTTCAAGAATTCTTTTAAGAGCTCTGCTCATGTTTTCAACTTGACTACTAGTTTGAGGGTGATAAGATGTAGAGAAACGGTGATTAACTCCATATCTTTTCATAGTTTTTTCTATTATTTTGTTACAGAAGTGAGTACCTCGGTCGCTGATTAGAGCTTTGGGCATTCCAAAATGGCAGAATAGTTTCTTCAGAAAGGTGACTACTACTCGGGCATCATTGGTTGGTAAAGCTTGAGCTTCGACCCATTTAGATACGTAATCAATAGCGACTAGAATGTATTCAAACTTATATTATTTTGGGAATGGTCCCATAAAGTCGATACCCTATATGTCAAAAATTTCACATACTTAAATGTTGTTTAAGGGCATCTCATCATGTTTTGATATATTTTCGGTTTTTTGGTATGCTTCACATAAGCGGACTAGAGTATGAGCTTCTTTGATGATTGTCGGCAAGTAAAATCCTGAATCAAGGACTTTTTTAGCCGTTATGTTTGGTCATAATGTCCACCGGTTGGTCCGTGGTGACATTGATCTAAAATGGTTCGAGTTTCTGGTCCAGATATACAACAATAAAATATTTCTTTTAAATGTAAAAAATATTTTGTAATGTTTATAAAAAGTTTACAACATTTTATAAAAGTTTCCTTTGATCATAAAATACATCAAGCATTTGTTTATTCATACATTGGAGTGATATAAGTTTGAAATGAATATTTACTACTAAATACTTGTTTACGTTTAATTTTACGTTAACGTTTTTATATTTTGTGATTATCAAAACGTAAAGATGTGAAAAAATATTATTAATGTTTTTAGACATTATATTTTATCAACAATCTCCCCCTTTTTGATGATTACAAAATTTAAACTCGTTAAATGTAAAATTATTTTTAAACAAGTATTTAGTGAGTTTTATGTCATTTCTCTCCCTTTTTGTAGAATCAAAAAGGCACTCGCGAGGATTGCTAGAAAAGCGAACGGAATTAATGCTCCCCCTTGATAGTGTGGCTCAACCCTCTTCGAGGAGGGCACCAAGGAATTGAACTATGTGTTTCTTGGCTACAAAACGTTAGTACAAAACAAATTTTTCTAACTTGTAGCAAAGGAAGAAAAATATTGCTACATACAACCAACCAATGTCATTCATTAAAATTAAAGTAGTGTGTGAAACACACTCATGCATACATAAGGAAAATAACATGCTAACATACATGAAATTAAAAGTACAAAAGTCCTATAACTAGTAAAGCTCCATAGGACTTGCATGCAAAATGGTAGAGGATCAATTATTTGAGAGACTAAACATAGAGCATGTTTAGTTTGGGGATGATGGTGGAGGTGGTGTGATGATGATTGGTGGTTTGTTGATAGCATTGTTGTTCAATATATGAAAACATATAGTGAAGTTCATCACTTAACCCGAAAATGAGGGTTCGGTTGTGGATACAACAAAGGCATGAGTTGCCATGTGCTTCAAGGAAATTCCAAGGGATAGGATGTGCAATGATAGGTGGTGAAGGTGATGGAGTATCAAATTGGACATCAAGTGGGGTATTTGGGGAAAGAGTGAGAGTGATGTCCATTGATGCATTTTCATGAGTTGGAGGTGGTGGAGAAACTCTTGGAGGAGGAGATGTTGGTGGGTTCAAGTAACCATTGGGTGAAAGTGATGTTGATGAGGTTGGTGATTTGGGTATGTAGTCAATTGAGGATGAAGAAGTGTCTTTGGTTGATGGTGTTTTGGAGGGTGCATTAGGAGCACTAGGTGATGAAATTGGAAGTTTGGGTGATGGAGTTTTTGTGTCATCTTGGGTTAAATCCACAAACAATTGTTTTGGTGGAATGATGTTGATTCTTGGTTTCTTGGAAACTTTAGAAATGGAAGCTCTAGTGGAGGTCATGGAGGTTTATGGTGGTTAATGATGAATGAGGGAGATGGTGAATTGGTGATATGCATTTGGAGGGTATTTATGGGAAGAGATTTGTTTGAAAATGGAATGAATTTGAACAAGTTTAGGGTATTCCAAATTTTGTTCAAGCATTCTGGGCAAATATAGCTGATACTAGGTAAAAAAAGGGCAAAAAGCAGAAAAAATACAGTTTTACCTGTGAAAACTATGGGCGGTCCCCTTAAATAGGGGGCGGTCCCCTTAAAATTAAGGGGGGCGGCCTTTATGAATTAAGGGGGCCGCCCACTGTTGGTTCCATTTTTCACACAAAAATGATTTTTCTCAAAATTTTTGTGAAGGTATTTTTGTTTTGGTGGTTTATTTGCAGCAAGCCCTATAGAGTTTATAAGCATATTTAATCATATAACATATAATAAACACATTGAATCATGAAACCAAAGTGACATAACTAGTTGAATTAATAAAACAACCAAATGTTTAAGTCATCATAGCAAACAAGTATCTAAAAGATAACCAACATATAAGTCTTTCCAAATATATCGGATGATCACCACACAAGTTGTTAATAACACACACATAATTAAGTTAAAAATTGTCTTAAGCTACATTTAGCCATCTAGTTCACTCCACTCCTATATCTTCATTTCTTCTTCTTGCTAAACACTTCTTTTAGTGCCTTTCCAAATGACTTGAAACCTCCACGCATCTCCTTATGCATTTCTTGCGTTTGGTTGAGCAAGGTGGTTTGTCGTTCAAAGAGAGTTTCATCGGTTCGTTCGGAAGCGGAAGGCATTTGGTAGTTTTGGTAGTTGAGTGGATCAAGAGAGTTAAGATAGGTGGTAGGAGATGGAGTACTTGCACGAAAAGTTTCGACATCATCATCATCATGTTGATGAGATGACGTGCCATGATGATGAGAAGATGAAGATGAGACGGAATGGCATGCCTTGCCATGATCACTTCAAGGTCGTCGAGTTTGCTTAAGAGCAAGAGGACGCATGACTCGATCAACAATGTCATAAATGCCATTGTCGAGATGAGGATATGCTTCCATGATGTGTAGAAGATAAAGACGCTCAGAAACATACCATATGGAAGATTGGCGTTGGATTTGCTCTAGCACATTCAATTGTTTGACAAAGATTGATGTAGAGAGAGAAGGTGATTGCCTATGCTTCTCGACAACTAAAAATTCATGAGAAGAACTACACCACTCATGATTTAGAACTTGGATCGGTGGTGTTTGCTCTAAAGATATGGAGACATTATCTATATGGAACCAAATGCACCGTGTTCACCGACCATAAAAGTCTACAACACATTCTTGACCAAAAGGAGCTTAACATGAGGCAACGCCGTTGGCTAGAATTGCTAAGTGATTACGATTGTGACATTCGTTATCACCCGGGGAAGGCAAACGTAGTGGCCGACGCATTGAGCCGTAAGGAACGGATTGAGCCATTGCGGGTTCGAGCCTTAGTTATGACTATTGGCTTGGATCTTCCCAAACAAATACTAAAAGCTCAGATCGAAGCCCTGAAACCAGAGAATCTTGAGAAAGAAGATGTAGGTGGTATGATCAGAAGGGATATACCCAAGGAAAAGTTGGAACCACGCGCTGATGGAACCTTATATTTAAACGACAGGAGTTGGTTGCCTTGCTATGGCAACTTAAGATCCGTGATTATGCATGAATCCCATAAGTCAAAATATTCTATCCATCCCGGTTCTGAAAAGATATATCAAGACATGAAGAAGCTATATTGGTGGCCCAATATGAAAGCTGACATCGCCACCTATGTTAGCAAGTGCTTGACATGTGCGAAGGTCAAGGCCAAACATCAGAGGCCATTAGGATTGTTAGTACAACCAGTAATACCCGAGTGGAAGTGAGATATTATCACGATGGATTTTATCACTAAGCTTCCTAAGTCGTCACAAGGTTTTGACACCATCTGGGTGATTATGGATTGACTTGCAAAATCTTCTCACTTCTTGCCAATAAGGGAGAATGATCCATTAGACAAGTTGGCAAGGTTGTACCTGAACAAGATAGTATCAAGACACAAAATACATGTTTCAATCATCTGTGATCGTGATGGGAGGTTCACATCAAACTTCTGGAGATCACTTCAGAAAGCTTTGGGTACAGATCTGAGTATGAGCACCGCGTATCATTTGGAAACCGACGGCCAGAGCGAGAGGACTATTCAAACTCTCGAGGACATGCTACGTGCTTGCGTGATCGATTTTGGAAAAGGTTGGGTTAAGCATTTGCCATTAGCCGAGTTTTCGTATAACAACAATTATCACGCTAGCATAAAGGGCGCACCTTATGAGGCACTTGTGGTATATCCTATATCATAACATGGGGTCGATTCTTGGATCGGGCTAGTTTCTAGAGAGAGAAACACTAGAGAGAATATCTAGAGAGAGAAAGTGTTTTCTTTTGTGAAATGAATTTATGACTAGCTTACCTCTTCCAAAGTTGGAAGAGGCTATATATAGTACTTACAATATACCGGGTATTAGTACCCGACTTAAACCGAAAATCGTACTATTAACTATTAAACTACGAGCTATAATAAACAGTAAAATACACGGGGTGACCGAGTCTTTTTCTAATATCTAACAATCTCCCCCTAAGGGAGGTCACCCCTGATAATACCAAACTTAATCACTTCAGTCTTTAGCTCGTGGACATTTAATATCTTGTACATTTGGGGTAGAGATCTTTTGATTCATCTTACGCTTGTCTTTGACTGTGATCTTGAGCTTTCTTGAGATCATCGCCCAAACATAATCTTACATCATCTTGTAATGGATCGCCATCTTGTGCACTTGTGAATGAATACATGACATCAGAGTTTGCGGAAGCTTTGACACCTTTATGAGGTCTTTCATAACATCATAACAAGTGTAGGTCGTGTCTTGGCATTCGGTTATTTACTTGACATCTCAGGAACTGGGAATTTCCATCTCCATCTCCATCTTTAAGATATCCTGTAATGAAACAGTTAGTAATAAAGAGAAAATTGATTTGAAAAGACAGTCTAAGTGTTTCTTATGAAAGAATTTTGTAACACTTCGAGAGTTTTGATTGTTTGTCAAATGATAAATAACCGTCAATTCTTATACTGGAACAAGTTTGATTCACACAGAACCGCACCATTGTTTCTTTCCAGTTGTCACAAGTTTGATTCTTGTAGAATCGCACAAGTCACCTACCTAGAGCTTGTTTGATGTTGGCTCTAGCAGGATTTCCATCTTCATTGTGAAAAACTATCGTTTCACTCGGATGTTCTGGCAATATCATAAGGATAATGCGTAGGACTCTTAGGATAGTCTTGTTTCCACAATGTGTGAAAGACAAGAGAACTGGCAATGTGTCATAACGAGATTAATTGATGATCTCTTGGCTCTAGACTCGATAGTGCGTTTTAGTTTTAGTGATCGAAGGCTGGAGTTGACTGCCACCTTTTCAATATTAACTAACTCGGAGTGAGAAAGTCAATAGATTATGTGTTTAGTCTCTGTGAGAAATGATACAAAAATCTTT
>BQNB010077276.1:0-30895 GCA_026074375.1 Tanacetum coccineum | reverse complement strand
GTAATTACTTTTGTTATGATTGTTTCCTGTTAGATTATGGCTTCATTAGATATTCCTTGACTATCATGTAACCCTGGGTTTTAGTAGTACGGGTGGTTTGGACCTAGCTTGCCCCATAATTAGATTATCTAGTTAATATGGGATCTAATGGGTACTAGGGAGGATCTCTAACTTCTTACTTGGTGTAGGAACTAACCGGTCATCGCACTTATTACTTTATATACTTAAAAAGCACAGGAACTCTTTCAAAGAGAGTTAATAATCTTTATAGATTATTAGATATGTTTTGGGAATAGTTGGGATTTATCACTGCAACCTGGATAACCTACCTCCCAGATGATTTGGGACTGATTCAGAATCGTAGGGAGTATAGGATAGACTGCATATGCATATTCAAGTCTATCGACCTTAGAAACCGCTAATGAAACCATAGTTTAACATTGCACAGGAATACGTTCTTATAACGATAGTAATGAAGTAACTAGGTTAGCACGTTTTCTCTTTTGATATCTCCAACTCTTTTAATTTCCAGTTATTTATTTTATTGTTATTTTTAATTCCTTTCAATTCAAATCAAAAACCATTTTATAAACGTGACATTTCAAATTAAAACTAATTACAACTTAGCACTTGGGACGACCTCTGATTTACCATTCTATACTACCCACGATCGGGTTCTCTGCCCGTTAATGCGTGGTTAGGTAGGTCGAGTTTTATAAATTTAAAACTTGGTAAAAATATATTTTAAAATAAAATACGCATCAGTTCCCATAATGGTTGTTGATTCTTTTGAGGAATGAATGCCTGGGTTACTCGTTGACACACTTAAGAACATTCTTTGTCACATCATTGAAGAATATATTTAGCAGGCTCTTCCTAAATTTAATCAAAAGGTTCAGGAGACTCTGACAGTTTATGTCCCTAAACTAATAAGTAAGCCTCTGAACAAAGAGCTAAATGCTCTGAATACTTTGAAGAGTAGAAGGTTTGATACTCTTCAGAAGGAGCTGATGACTGCCATTCGAGCAAAGGTGGGTAAGACAGTCAGAAAAAGTGTTGCGAAAGAAATACAAATTGTTAGGGACCGCATTTCATGCTATGCCACTCAGCTGAACAAGGGATATGTAAACCTTCGAGAGTTGATCAATTTGTTGAAAGATATGGTCTTCTTGTTAGATTCAGCCTTAGTCTTTGACAAAGCTAAGGCTGAGGGGGAGAAAGTGTCTACTCAGGAAGACAGGGATCCAAAACTCTCTGACCCCGCACTAACTCAGGGGGAGCCTCAACCAATCAACACCGCAACTAAACCCAAGATCACTGAAGAAGCTAAGGCCGAGGCTCAGGGGGAGAAATCGGCCAAAAAATCTCCAACTACGGAGCAAGTTCCTCTTGTATCAACTGACATGGTAGTTCAATCCTCTGAAGAAAAGACTTCAGAAGAAAAACCTACAAAGGATGAACCTCCACTTAAGAGGCTAAGGATCTTAGCTTCAGACCCAAACATTCTGTCACCCACCCCACTGAACTCGATCATGCCACAAGGCATTAATCCATCCATCTCTGTCAACATTTCTCTTGATCAGTTCACTGAAAATATCTTCAACACAACTTCATCTAATTTCTCTCCAACATCTCCTTCAAACGCTGATGATAAAGGCAAAAGCATTGCCACCGAGGATGATAAAACAAAGCAGCTGATACCCTACCTAGAACAAAGTGGGTCATCACCAAAAGTTCAAACCTTGATTAATTCAGAGCCGCTGGAGAAGGGCAGGTGACCTTTGATGAAGCAAAAGCTCAGATGTAGGAAATTCAAAGATTGACAATTCTGAAAGCTGAGAAAGAAAAGTCAGAGAAGAAGCTGAAGTGTTGACACCTGCTCAAATATAAGCTCAAGCACATAAGTTAGCTGATTATGAGGCTAAGAGAGCTAAGATGCTTGAAGAGTACAATTACTACATCACACTTAGGGCTGATCGCTTCCAATCATAAAAATTAGCTAGAGAATTAATAACTCCACTAAAGAAGCATCTATGCCAATTACAAGAGATAGTGATCCATTGAATCTTACTGTATATGACAAGTGTGTATTGAAGATGCTAGGATTCAGTGAATGGCTTGAAATACATGCATTGTCTTCTAAGGTGAAAAGTAAGGCCAACGATGTGCTGCTTAAAAAGCTAGAGGCCAAATTTCAGTGGGTGGAGACACAAGCTGAGAAACTTGGTATATCTCCACCACCTCAGCTAACAGCCTTTTGGATTATCAACTATTGAGAAGAAAAAAAAGAGAACCTCTGAGATCATCAAGGAAGTCTTTGTGAGTGAAGACATTGTTATAGATGGAATGCATAGGAACTTAGTTCCTCCTCCAGGGGTTGAGGGTCCTAGAGGGCTAGTCATCAGGGAACCAGAGTCAGGGATCTTCTTCTACAATGGGAATTTCAACTTAGTGTTTCACTAATGACACTATTAAGTTCAAGATGGATAGACAAGAGATTGTTTACACTATGGATATGTTCAGATCTACTCTCGATCTACCAGTAGAAACTACTGAAAATCTATTTATGGCACCAACAACAATGAAGTTCATTCAACCGTTCATGCAGATCGTTGGATATCAAGGAGTTGTTGATAAAGTAAGCACTTTCTATACGAAGTTTTTTGCTCAACCATGGTAGACCATGTTCAAGGTGTTCAACCATGGTCTAACTACAAGAACATTTGTGCGTGATCAAACAAAGATCAAAATACTTTAGATTTTTCATGTTGTGGTCAACCGTGTCCATGTTGACTATGCTGCTCTTCTATGGTGGGACTTTCTTAACTGCGTACTGCAGAAGAAAGATGTTATTTAGTATCCTCATTTCACGAAGCTCATCATTGCTGATTTAATGAAGAAATTTGATTCCATTCCTCTGAGACTTGAAGAGGATTATCATTCCATTAAAGATGATATTCTGTTTGTGAGTGTTTACACTACGGGGAATGTGACAGTTTGAGGAATGCTAATTCTGGATGAGTTTATTACTGATGACATCCGTGCCACCGAGGAGTATAAGGAATATATGAAGATGTTTGTCGGGGTAGACGTTCCAACGATTCAACCACCACCGATTGTATCTACCCAAGGAACGCATAGGAATACACCTAGCACCCTTAGGTCACCTACCCTTACTATTGATATTATTCAAAAAAAGAAGAGAAAGCAAATTGTTGGAGAAACAAGTTCACCAAGAAAATCGCTTAAAGTCACCATCAAGCAAAAGAAACCAAGTACTACTCCAGTTCCACCTCCAGGTGATGATCAAGAAAGGGATTATATGGCCGAGGCAACCCTTCTAAGTCTCACTCTATACAAAACTGCTTTAGCCGCTGAAGCTAGAGAAAATATAACTAAAGTGCAAGAGAAATTAGAGGGGGAGGAGATAGAAAAGATGGTTGAAGGTGAAGATGATGAAGAATCGTATGCTAGTAAGTTTGCTGATTCCATGCTTAATGATGATGATGAGTCTGGTAGAGCCCGGGAGTTATAAGGAACATCCATAAAATATTGATGATGATGATGATGGGACTGAGAAGGAGATAAAAGATGATAAGAAGGATGATGACAAGGCGAATAATGATGAGAATAAGGATGAAATTGGTAGTGTGGAGACTATGAAAGAAAAGGCGCATACACCAATTCTCTCACCAACTAGATCCCCTAGGACAAACTTATCTTTGGATAAGACTTTATCTAAGGAATTGACAACAACTGTATCACCATCCACTGACTAGATCAATCCAAAGTTATAATCAGTCAATGCTAAATCTAAAGCTGATCTACTTCCATTAAATCCAAGATTCTTCCAGGAAGCATTATTGGCATGTACAGACAATGTGGACTAATCAGGAAACATTTGAAATCTACATTTGTCACTAATGAGTTTTTTATGGGAAAATTCGAGAAGTTATTCATCGTTGAAATAATGTTGTGCCTGAGCTTACTTTTGCAAAGACAAATGAAATGCTTAAAGAAGAAATTACAAGATTAGTTAACCTTGCGGTTAATCAAGACAGGGAAATTGCACCAACAAATGTACCTAAGTTAATTTTAAAAGAATTCGCCGCTCATGCACCTGGAATAATTGTAGAACTTTTTCAGAACACATGCAGAACATTACTCTTAATTTATATCCAACAACAAGTTCATCAACAGCTACCACATCAGCTTCTGATTTACAACATCAATTGTATTTGACAACGAAGTCAAATCATCAAGATCAAGCAGATGATCCTGATTTGTGGGACATTTTGAAAGCAAAGTTTGAAAAATCATAAATATCTTCTAGTTCCTATGCTTTTCGCAAAAAACATCATGATGACCATCATTAAGATGCTGCTCCTCCTGAAGGAGGAGAAAGGGGGAAATATATTTTGGCAATCACTGGTAACTAGATAGTTTTAGAGAGAGTTCATGATTTTCAGTTGGGAATAGAAAGTTACCAGATTAGGGTAAACTTAACTGCACCAACATTAACATTCCCTGGTATGGAAGCTCATGATCCTTACTCTATTATGGATAAACCAAGTACGAGTTTAATTTACCTAAATAACAAAGAAGAGAAAAGGGTTATGTATTTGACTGAGATTGTTAAGTTATGTGATGCAACGGTGGAAAGAGTCTTGAAAGAAGTAAAGCTTAAGATCTTCAAATCAGAGCCTTGGAAGAAACCACCACTACTGGTGAATTAGATCGTGATATATTAAAAGCATTTGAAATAGAAATAAGCAAATGTCTAAGGCACCGTGTGCAGATGAGAAGGTGGGAATCATTCGTGAAGGAAGACCAATTATACCCGCAATGAGGCGACCTTAATAATCAACCTTTAGGGAGAGATTATTAGAAATAAGAAAAGCGTTTATTATTAAATAGAATTGGTCACTGTAAAATTTATAGTTTAGATAGTAATTATATTGTAATAATGTCTATCTTGGTCAAACTTAAGTAATATTGACCAAGGTTTGACTAAAGTAGGAAAAGTAGATAGGGTAAGTCAATAAGTATAAATACCCATTCAGTAGGTGTATTTATACAAGTCGTCTTATTTATGTTGTAATCAACTTCTCCACAACCTCCCTTTTATTATTTCCTTTGATGAAAACTTTAAAAAATGATGATGGAAAAATACTCTTACCTTCCACTACTCTAATAATTTCACATAACATTCATATGATACTATAGTGCAAACATGACATGTAACAAAAACAATAAAGCAAAAATAAGGGGTCCCTCCAGATCACCGGCAAATAGCCGATGATCGGAGGACAACTATCTTGTGATGGGTTGTACCTAAGGCTTTGATACCATGTAAAATAGAGTTTTATACCTTGACCTATAATGATGATAATTACAACATATAGAATGATACGAGTGCTAAACAATTATATGAACTTGGCCCAATACATATAATACAACATACAAACTAATAATCCACTTATTGGCTTTATGCACATTCTCAATATTTAACAAAAGGTATTAGGGAGTTTTACCAAAGTACAATCTAAGTTATGGCATCGTGTTACAGTGAAAATTCTTGTCACATCACCTTTTCATCCTATAACTTATAGACACTTAAACAAAAAATAGTTTCTCCCATAACTCAAGTTACAAAATATTTTTACATCCTACAGTTTTTTTCTTTTTTTATTTATTACACATTAAAAAAACATTACATAATTTAAATAAAACAATACACTAAATTTAAACTAAATTTTATAAATTTTAGGAAAAAATATTTAAAGCTACTAAAGACTACCTTTCTAAAAAGTAAACATTAAGGGACTAATAACTAGTGTATATCGTTAAAGTATAAGTGACAAAACCAAAAACACTACACTTTTTGCGCAAAAACTCAAACTAAAGCTAAAACCACATACATAAAAATAAGGGAAAATTCCAACTATAGCCCAAAATCCTCTAAAAAAACCCCCCACTGTGTTCCTTTCAAAATGTTTTTCCATTTTTAGACCAGGATAACTTGGCATCTGGGCAACTTAGAGCAGAATTTGACACATGGTATTTTTTAATATTAAAGTACATATTTTTTGGAGCAACCGATTGTACTATATGGGCAACTGTTGTACTTCTGGGCAACCTAATGGACATGTGTCAAATTCTTTTCAGAGTTGCCCAGATGGCAAGTTGCACTGGTCTATTTTTAGAAAAACATTTTGAAAGGGCTACAGTGGGCTTTTTTGTGTTTTGGGCTAAATTTGAAATTTTCCCTAAAAACAAATACAAGCCAAACGTAAACCAACTGTTGGAAATGAATAACAAAAAAATGAGTATAACATGACTGGCCTTCACGGCGCGATCACTTATAACCTGAGAAACGATATGGTTTACTTACGCAATAGGCAGAGACGAATATACTAATATATAAAGCATTTTGATACAAATCTTGAAAATGGAATTATGAAAACTGAATTATCATTCTTGGAAAGTTTGATGGCTGGGCATTCATGCATTCATGCATAAAACACATACATACATCTATAAAAAAGGTTGATGAATGACGTGGAGGAGAGTATAACAGATATACAATATTTATGATACTAATTGATGATACTAATTGATAATTGATTGACTCTTGACTTATTGATTGAAACAAAACTGGAATGTTGGTTAGTTATTATTGGATGTTGTTGATATTATGAAAAAAGTTAAATATTGTTATTTGTACTTTTCCGAATACAAATGGATTTATAGGAAATGTATTTGTGCTTCACACTTTTCCTTCTTGGGACACACGACAATCTCTTCACGAATGCTCCAACATCCTTTTTTAAATTTATGTCCAATTAAAATCGACTTTCTACACTCGGCAATGGTCTTATCTCGGACTAATTGAGCTTTTATCCTCACGCAATGTTCCTCCTTAATCAATGGACTCCTAAAGGGACAGTTTAGAAATACTCGAACGATTACCTTTTAAACAAATAAACGTCATGTAAAATTTAATCATGATGACATCAAATAACGTCTATTTTATAGCATCATTTATCCCACGATATTAACCCATTTTGTATAGTTATTGCAAAAAATTGTTACTTAATCGTTTATATTTGAGAATTGCAGTAATTATTGAGTATTTGGCAAAAGATAAAGAAAAGGACGTGTTTTGAAGCATAAACGAAGAGTCTAAGAAAGTAGACTGATTTTGACATCGATACGCCGTCTCATTCTAGACAAATACGCCGTATCTAATGACTTTGAAGAACTCAAGACCATTGACTGACTTTGAAGAATACGCCATTGATATGCCATATGATACTTTGGTCAAAATCAAGAAAAGCACATTTTCGGCCAATACTCCGTATCCAAAAACCCAATACTCCGTATTGGTCAATACGCCATATCCAAAAATCGGATACGGCGTATCTAATTTCCTGCGCAAGAATTTTGGAATATTTTATTCTTGGAGCCCACGCCAAGTTATCCAATACGCCGTATTAAGCTTCTCAATACGCCGTATTATCGAAACCGATAAGCCTAATATACAAACGACCCTAACTCTCATTTTGGGGGTATGCAAGGTTTTATCCCTAAACCACCAAGTCGACCAAGAGACAATCAGAAGAGCATAGAAGGTCAGAAAAGAGCCTCAAGATCATAGGAAAACTCTTGTAATCTTTGCACAACCAAATACGCGTTCGATTGAGGTTTCTTTATTTTAATTGTTCATATATCAAATCGTGTGTATTTTTACAATGACTATCGGCTGATACCTTTAGGTATCAGCCATGTTTATGAAGATCTAATGTTTAGTTTGTTTATCTTGATTGCTTAATTTATCGTTGATTGTTGTTGATGTTTATCAATTTATATTCGTTTACGTGCTTAAGTATGCGACCTATCATTCAACTGGGTCTAGTCCTACATATTTAATGCGATGCAACTTCGATTTTGTTTGGTCGTAGGTTAAGAGTCTGGGATAACTCTCCATATTGCAATTTATATATCTAGAATCATAGGATCACAAATATTAACCTATCTTTTCCTTTAGATTAGTGAGCTTAGTTGAGCTATAGTGACCTTTGGTATCAACGTTACGTTCTTATTCCATTAGTAAAGACTCGGACAGTGGACTACTAGTATTACAAATCACCGTTAAGCAGTGAGTAGGTAAAGTCTTGACTAGCTAGGGTTTAGTAAGAGCACCATTACTTAGATCCTAAGATAGATTATAATCAACATAAGGATGCTTTATGCGGATGCATCTAATTGTGACAGGATTAGCGTGTCTAGGTCTTAGGATGAAGTCCCGCCTAAGTCTAAGAATGATATGCCCTTCGAGATAAGACAATCATTGCACTAAATAAACAAACCAGCGTTTTATCAGATTATTCATGGTTGATACGTTTTCCATACATTAGTTCTCGATTGCTTCTCTATCGTTTGTTTGTCTTCTTATGTGTGTTTATTGCTTTACTTGTCATCAAAACCTTAGGTTAGATACCCAAACCTGTGCCAGTCTCTCAGGCTGAAACCCCCCCTTATCATTAGTTTAGGTTTAACTTAGGTTTAACATAAATTAGATTAATTTAGTACTAACATAGATAACTAAAATACTGATAAAATTAGGAGTTAACGCTCTCGCTCTCAGTGATCGACACCCTACTTACTACGAAACTACCACTGACCGGGTACACTGCCCGTTAAAGTGTTGTTTTTAGGTTAAGTCGGCAAAATATAAATAGTAAAACTTGATACATAAAATAACACCTACACAACGACACATCAAGTTTTTGGCGCCGTTGCCGGGGAGTGAAGTTGTTTAATTCTTGTTTTTATTAGTGTTTTAGTTTAGATTAATTTGCATATTTGTGTGTTTGTTTTGTGTGTTTGATTTCTGCATTGTATATTTTTGCATATTGTGTATTTGTGTGCATTATTACAGTTCACTGTAACTTTTTGAGTCGAATACTCAATACGGCGTATAAATGTTTTTCAAACCAATACAGCGTATTCGACTCTATCATCAATACGGCGTATTTAGTTCACTGAATACGGCGTATTAAGCTATTTGACAGTTTTCTTTCCGAGCAAATTTATTACAGGTCGCTATGGACGACCCCAACATTACTATGGAGGAGTATATCAGGCTTGAGGAAGAAAAAGCTCGTAGGCGTGGTAAAGTGTATAACTAGGAAATTGCTACGTATGGTAAGATCTGGGATAATGAAGACGTTCACGACCTCAGATCTGTTGAAACTGAATTCCCAGCTATAGTCTTTAACGACACGTTAACATCTGAAGCAGCACTCTCGTGTGAGCCTACGGTAAGTTCTCTTAACAACGATGAAATTGACTTTAGAATATCGTTTGACGAATCCGACGATGAAGATTGCACGGTAATTTTTGACAAAAATTCATTTTCTTACAAAATAATTTCTGTCAACAATTTAAAAACGGATTCGAAAAATGATAATGATAAAGTCAATATGCCTTTGCTTCCATCACCCAAGCCTACGGTCAGTTATTTTGATGATTTAGACTTCTTTAAAGATTTTGAGAATGAATTTCCAGCCATTGTTTACAATGATGCTCAAACGTCTAAATTAGATTTCTTAACTGAACCGATTTTAAACCCTCAACATATCGATGAATTTAATTTGAAAGATGAAACATCATTGTCCGAATGTGATGAAGAGGAACAAAACGTTTTAAACTTTAATGATCTATTTCCTTTTAACGTAATTTATCCCGATGAATTAAAAACGGATACGGACAATGATAATGATAAAGTCGATATTGAACACTCTTCGGGGGATTTATCTGTCAAACCGTTACCTGATGTAATAAATACCGATGTTGGTGCCTATGCACATGGGTCAAATAAGCTTTTGGAAACAAGTCATGATACATCTAATAAAATTTTCAAAACTGGAATTTTTATCAAGGAATTAAATCTTAATATCATGACTTGTAATTATATTAACAAAGGGATGTCATTCATTTTCCTAATCAAGAATTTGTATGTGCCATTTGGCATCCCGTTCGACCCTAAATTGTTTTATAAGGATGAGAGTAAATTGGGGCAAGTCTAACTTAAAGACTTTTTTGTAAACAAAAGTGCTTGCCGGGAGACAACCCGGAATGTATTTTCAATTTTGATGGAGTCTATCTTCTCAGACTGTCTATACGGATTATCCAAACCCCATGGATACAGTGCATTGACTATCTGGACGTTATCCAGTCTTTATTTTCAGCACAGTCTATACGACGTATTCATTAAATGAATACAGCGTATACATGTATCAATACGGCGTATCCTGGGGAATGGATACGGCGTATCGATTTCCTGTACATTTTTAGGTTTTTATTTCGAGTCTAACCAAACGAATACACGAATATAGAATTGCATTTGTTTTCTGAGAATTTATACAGGACGTCGTGAAAGAAAATCGATGAATATTGGTAGAGAATTTACAAATCTGAAGATCTTAAAGTGTTGGAGTCTTGAAACTTAAAGGCGGCTGTTCAACACACAATCTTGTTCAATGAACCGCAAATTAGAGAATCTACCGAGCAAATATCAAGGGAGTTTCTCATTCTAATTCTTTTTAATTCTCGTATTTAATGTTTTACATATACAACGAGGACGTTGTATAATTCAAGTGGGGGATGGAATTAGAATGTTTACTTGTCCTATTTTTCACAATAAAAAGCTTAAGTTATGCTCAAATTTAAAAAAATTACAAGCATACTTTTGTAAAATTACTTGTTACATAACCCGCACACAATAACCCTTGTTAGATATTGTGAGGATTTAACCTTTTCGTTTCCAAATATTTACCTAAATTCCACAAAATATGAGTGTGCCGGTGATGTTGTAGACTTTAGAACTTGGCTTGGTATATCTATTCGAGACCACAATAATGAGTATTATGGATTTAATTGGAGTAACTTGTTTAAATTGGTAAATCTTAGGATTACAACCAAATCGCCTATACATGTTGTTTATTAACTAACTACACCGGTTAGTTAACCTCCCGTTTAAACCCTTTTCCACTCTCATCTTTAGAGTGATGATTGATCGGTCCAAATTAACACACACACACACACACACACACACACACACACACACACACACACACACACACACACACATATATATATATATATATATATATATATATATATATATGTAATAATAAGGAAGATAACAATTATAGTATAGTTAAGTATTTTCTGTCGGGTTAAAGAAATTCACTTTTAACCAAAGTAATATCTCTAAAACCTCCCGGGTCGTTTATTCCCCAACGAAGTGCGAATTGAAAATCGGTTAAGTCCGTGATCGCGCGTTTTGAATGGTTTTAAAAGATTTTTGATTTTGTTTTCTAAATCTACTAAAGGGAAAAACATATAAAAAACACGCTAAGTTATACTAATTATAAATCTAAGATTAAATCTATGAGATTATACAAAAAAAATGATCTAAAAATATAAATGACTAATATGCTTGCTAAGTGACGTGAAATATTCATTAAGTGCGGGCTTAAAGAAATTAAATGACAAATAAAATGCTTAAAAATAAATGACAAGAAATTAAATTACATTAAAAATAAATGACGAAATGTAAATTGAAAAGAAAATACTAATGACAAATTATTTTTTAAATCTTTTTAAACCCGCACCTAAATTCCAAATCACTAATCACTTAGCAAACACAAGATATCTACTCACTACTCATAAATATAAAATAAGCATAGCAAAACATTATTAAACTAAGCTACACTAATTAATTGAAAAGGGATAGAAAATCGAACCGAATTAAAGACCCGCAATTAAACGAAAACCACCCGATTTATTTAACTAAAACAACTAATCAAAGTCGGTCTAGCTAAATAAACCCGTAAGCGCCTCGCCTCATGATTATAAAACCCGTTGCTTAAAATCATAAAATTCAATAAAACAATAAAACTGTTAATAGTAAAACAGTTATAAATGCAATTTCTATTACTTATTCTCACTAGAAATCAACAATATAACAACCACACGATGCCTCAAAGTTAACATGAACAAACGGCGCCCAAGAATCAATTCCCTAATTTCCAAAAGTGAGTCCAATTCCAATCACAAAGCCCATGTAAATTTAGCAAACCAAACGCACAATTTTAACTGGAATGGAGGTTTAAGCACTAGTCTAACATGAATTTTTTTATAAGCTAATCAATTCTCGTTTTACTTAACTAAATAAAATGCAAAAATCACAAGCTAACCACAATTAGTCAATCGAAATAATCACAAGCTAACGAAAATGAACCAAAATGAATTTCTAAATGGGACGACTTTAGAAAAAAAAAAATACTTACTAATCGTAAATCGTAAACTTAATAAGCCATGTAAACTGGATGAACGAAATAGGCGTTTTAAACTAGATGAACTCGAAATCAACCATTTAAGCTAAACGAAATAAAGCTAAACCGAGATCTATACATATTAAGCCTATTCGTGATAAATTAAGCATTTAACTATTTGATTAAGCAAACTAGAAACAACAACAAGTAACTAGAATAAACTATAAGCATTTAGACTATTAAAATGATGAATCGAATAAGCACATAAGCTCATAAAAATTGGATCTAACACTTTAAGATCAAATTAAAACGAAAAAACTATGTAGAAGCTAATTAAAACAGAAAATAAGAGCTTTTGACACAATAAAAATGGAATAAGCACATAAATAAGCTAAACTCGAGCTTATTAGAGCTTATTATTTCAAAAAGTGAATAAAACTTTTAGAAAATGATTCGAATGAGCTTAAAAGGCTTATAGGAGTCATTTAATAAAAAATTTAATAGCTTTTGAAAATAATAAGATGAGTAAATAAGCAGAAATTTCAGCTTATAGAATAAGCACACGAAAAGGAGAAGTATCCGAAAGATTAAACACCAAATAAGCAAACCGTGATTTATATTCAACTTTAAACCAAATCTATTACATTATATTAAAGAGCTTGAGACAAGAGCTGAGTACAATAAGCATAAAAACTAAAATAAGCAATTACAAAAAAGAAATAAGCTAAAAATATCTAAACTAAACTAAAAAAATGAAAGGAAAAAAAACTCTCCTTAGTGAGGGGGTGGCGAGTTGCTTTATATGGGGTGAGAGGGGCTGTTTTTGTAAATTTTGAACCAATCATGAGATGAATGAGGAGCCAATCATTGGCCATATTTCAACGTCACACGGATTGTTGAATTACAAGAAATGATCCAACCGCTTGTTAAACGCCACGTGTACCCTCTCATCAGCTTATTATTAACGCAGACATATTGACCACTCGATCATATTTGCAGTGCACAATTTTGAGATGAAATTCACTTCTTTCCTCGCCACGTGTAGCTTTCACATTCGTCCAAATATTAGCTAGTGCTCACTCACGTGAGAGGGCTTGAATTATTTAGAAACTCACGTGATCTGATCATTACTTATATTCCCTTGTAAAAAAATGTATTCATTTTGAGAATGATAAAGCTATGCCACGTGTTTTCGTCTCACTTGCTCTCCCTATGCTTAGTGCGTGGTCATGTGACCTTTTTGATTTAATTCTTCGCACGTGAGATACATGAGATAAACAATTCTCATTTCATATTTCAAAATGAATTAGCCCTTTTATTATTATTTTTGTTGGGCCTTAGTTGGACTTTTGCAAACTTGGGCTGGTCTGGCCCGTTAAGTGGGTTACGGGCTGGCTCAACAAATTCTGAAGGCACCGCTGGACTCGTTTTTCCGCGCTCTTTCCATTCTCATGTCCGGTTTTTTGCCCATTTTGTCTTTGATTTTGTCCATTTCTTTAATATCCGTACCTGCACATACACAAACACAAAAAACAAGCATATATTTGCCATTTTCATTATGTTTTTGGTTATTTAGGGTCGTTTTTCAAGGTAAAAGATATGTATAAAATAGCGAATACCAATGATTCACTTTTCCATACTCAGCTTAAAAACAAGATCATTGTCAAATACAAGTCATGATACTAACACTACTCATAGATACTAATTGTGTACTTACTTTTCCTCCCTTATTTCCTAATTTTGTATCTCAAGATTTTATTTAAGTCATATACCCGAAGGCTCTTTAAGACTTTTATTTCGATACTTATTAATTCCAAAAATAAAGCGGGACGGTTGAAAATAAAGTTTAGCTTCCACCCTTATCCTTGAAAACCGATGAAGTGAACGAAATTTTGGCTTTTGTTGCTTTTGCCTTAATTCATGTCATATATAACCCCCCCCAAGCTCTTTAAGACATAAATCAAGTAATATTATTTACACCATATACCCTTAGGCTCTTTAAGGCGCAAATAACTAAGCAGCATAATCACTAATTTTATAAGTACCATATACCCTAAGGCTCTTTAAGGTACAAATAATTTCATGATTAGTATTACTTTTGCCATATACCCTTAGGCTCTTTAAGGGAAAAAAAGTAATAAAACGATTAACTTTACTCATACCATATACCCTAAGGCTCTTTAAGGTATAAGTAAAGCAATAAACATGAAGTGCATATATAAAGCCAAAATTCGAATCATCGACAATCCAAATGAAAGGAAGTTACGATGAAATAAATTGAACCGTGACAACCTTATTAATTAAACTTTTATGCATATAAGTGATAACAAGCTAATGGAGAAAAAAGCCACAATAAATACTTATAACTGAAAGAAAAAACCAACTATTCTACGTTTAATACATGACTTAAATCAACTCTATCATTTCTTTCTCCAGATCTTCGCCAATTAAAATACACGAAGAAAGAGACTCGCGAATGCTTAGCCTAGCGAATTTAGATCGACACTTTTAAAAACAGGTCACAATAGACGGCAACAATCTTATTTCTAATAACATCCTAGCTCGGCAATAATGATAAGCCTAGCATAAGACAGCAACAAACTCGATTTAAACATTAAGGAAAAAGCTAAGGTATAAAACCGGTCGGATCAAAATTAATTTCTCGTTCTCACCTTTATTTGTGACAAAACACTTATTACATCACTTTATTCCAACATTAATCACTTTTTTATTGCACAAAATTTTAAATTTTTTGCTATTTTTCACATAAATCACATATTTTTGGTGGAAAAACGGGTTACGTGAGAACAACGGCTGCAGGTATAATCAAATTGATAGATTCCCCCCATACTAAAACTAACAACTTTCCTCAATGAGAACGGTCACCCCCATAACTAATTTTCAAGGTATAAGATCAGTATTAATGTCTCTACGCAAATCTAAAGCCATTTACTAAGTATGCTAAAGATAAACGATAATCGATAAGATTAGGATATTGGATTCCCTAAATGAAGCTGAGGATATGAAGCTCGAATAAATGGACAAAACCATGAGCACGAGAATCTTCAAAATTCGGGTAATCCTAGACATAAAATCACAAAACACAAAACACGAGAAAGGAAAGAGGCGAGCCCTGTCACATTATTTGTTAGAAAATAGATAAGAAGATAGAAACGCTTGTTTTTGTTAACCGATCCACGACTTAGACTCGGAACCCAGAATTTAAGTTGTCCATGGTGAAGCAAATGGAAAAAGAAAAGTCCAATCAGGCTTCATCATGTATGGATAAACATTAAAGCACATGAAAGTTCCATCCCGATGAGATGCCACTGGCTCTAAGTGGAGATGCCGGGGTCAAAATGGTACTTACACTCCCGGTGGAGCAAGATAAAGGAGAAACCTCGGGGTAGGTGAGAAACGGGAGAAAAGTCCGAATGACAAATGTGAAGGAATCGTCATCTTTAACATTTTGAGAAAAATCAATCTCACTTCCCCTTTGGTCATCATTAAGCTCATTAAAATTATCAATCACGGGAGCATCGGGCTCAAAATGTAAGCAAATCTCAACATCCGGTGGTTCCGGAGGAGGACGAGGAAATGACGGATCATCAAAATAAAATGATTCAAACTCGGGAATCTCCAAAAGAGAATCATTTGAATTATCAATGCTAATCAACCCCTCCTGATCGGGCTCAATCTCAAAAAGAAATGAATCATACTCGGGAAGAGAGTAATAGCAGGAGTCAGTGGTAACTGCCAATTTCTCGTCTCTTCTGTATGATCGCTGAAAGTCTCGAATTTAGGTAAAGAGTTATGAGAAAGAAAAGTATCAGACTCCTCAAAGAATGAACCACTATCCGTGACGGAGATAGGGACTGAGGAGGGAAACTTGAACACATGATCAGGAGTGGGATTGTTTTTCAAAGATTCGATATTAGTAATAAGACGATGGACGTTTAATAATTTCTCACGAAGAATAATGTCTTGGATTTGAAGAATATCTTCTAAATCAAACTCTTTTTCTTCTTGGTCGACATCATTTACCTCTTCTAAGCTAACATACTTGATGTCCTCAAAATCATTGTCATCACTCGAAGTATCATCATCGTTGGAATCGGATAAAATCTCAGAATTATCGTTTATTTTACATCCAAAAGTAAAAAGAATTCAGTCACAAATGGAGCACATCACACGTATCGTCGGAATAACCACCGATACTCACTTGGATTCGGGACAAAAAGGTTCTCAACACATAACTTTATTACTTCGTCCGATTCCGTTGCCGGAATAGTGTCAAGATGCTCGTCCCCCATACTTAGAGAGTTATAGGGTTCCTTGATCGGTAAGACGGGTGTGATTGTAGAAGAAAATTTCTTGAGATATTCTTGAGTTTGAATAGAATACTCATCGTCATCATCACAAATAGATTGAATACGTCGTGAAACAGCAAGAGACTTTTCTTCCATTAAAATGCGCTCCTTTTTCCGTATCTCGATGCCTAAACCATTATAATCTTGCAAGAGCTGGCCAATCTTAATCTCACAAGCTCTTTCATATTCATCATCAATCTTCTCACCTCGAAATCTTTTATAGCTTAAATAATTCGATATACCCTTAATCTCGTCATCGACCATTAGCTGCTCACGCATCATTTCCTCGATACTCATATTCTCCTTTTTCATTCTTCGATCTTGTTTTATTTCTTCAAGCTCTTCTCGTATTTTACGGAGGTCTTGTATAATTCCTTGATGAATCGAACGGAGTCCTGCGGGGGTTGTGGTTTGGTCAAACCCGTAAGAAATCATACTCGGATTAGGGTTCATAGTAAAGTCCATTGAATCGTTGACAATTGATAATCATAGTGAGGACTCCCGCAATAAGCACAACAAAGATATTGTGGTGAAGTTTGTGGAAAATTATTATTGAAGTTTTGATCGAAACAAGGGTCCGGATAAGAGTTAAACGGAACTTGTGTTGGACAATCGTAACCAAAATGAGCATCATTTCCACATAACTCACAAATAATCGTCTCGTACCGGGGTTGTGGAGAGTAGTCGGAAAAATATTGAGAATTATCGAAAGAATTCGGATTACATCGTGGACAAAATGAACCGACAAATGGCTCTCCACACCCGTAGCAAGGTTGATAAAATGAAGACATGTCAAAGAATTAAACAAATAAGAGGATCGAGAAGAATATTTATAGATTTTTCAAATAATACATAAGGAAAAATAAGAAAGAAAAATATTTTTGGATTTTTATTTTTAAGATAAAAGGAAAAATATTTTTGGGTTTTTTATAAAGGAAAAGGAAAAATAAAAATAAAATAAGAAGAAAAATATTTTTGGATTTTTATATTTTTAACTATTTTTATATAAGAAAATATACAATGTGAATAACAAGATCTACATTAAGAGTCCTAAGCATTATCCTTGTGATTTTGCTAGAACATCCGAGTGATATAATTCATAGTGAAGATGGAAATTCTTCTTGGGCCAACATTAAACAAGCTCATGGTAGGTGACTTGTGCGATTCTATATGAATCAAACTTGTGACAACTGGAAAGAAACGATGGTGTGATTCTATAAGAATAAAACTTGTTCCAGGTTATGAATTGACGATTGATGATGAATTTTGAAATGATTAATGATCCGTCCAAATTAACACACACACACACACACACACACATATATATATATATATATATATACGTAATAATAAGGAAGATAACAATTATAGTATAGTTAAGTATTTTCCGTCGGGTTAAAGAAATTCACTTTTAACCAAAGTAATATCTCTAAAACCTCCCGGGTCGTTTATTCCCCAACGAAGTGCGAATTGAAAATCGGTTAAGTCCGTGATCGCGCGTTTTGAATGGTTTTAAAAGATTTTTGATTTTGTTTTCTAAATCTACTAAAGGGAAAAGCATATAAAAAACACGCTAAGTTATACTAATTATAAATCTAAGATTAAATCTATGAGATTATACAAAAAAAATGATCTAAAAATATAAATGACTAATATGCTTGCTAAGTGACGTGAAATATTCATTAAGTGCGGGCTTAAAGAAATTAAATGACAAATAAAATGCTTAAAAATAAATGACAAGAAATTAAATTGCATTAAAAATAAATGACGAAATGTAAATCGAAAAGAAAATACTAATGACTAATTATTTTTTTAAATCTTTTTAAACCCGCACCTAAATTCCAAATCACTAATCACTTAGCAAACACAAGATATCTACTCACTACTCATAACAATAAAATAAGCATAGCAAAACATTATTAAACTAAGCTACACTAATTAATTGAAAAGGGATAGAAAATTGAACCGAATTGAAGACCCGCAATTAAACGAAAACCACCCGATTTATTTAACTAAAACAACTAATCAAAGTCGGTCTAGCTAAATAAACCCGTAAGCTCCTCGCCTCATGAGTAGACCGGTGCCAAAAATCACAAATTCAATAAACTAAAAACTGTTAATAGTAAAACAGTTATAATGCTATTTCTATTACTTATTCTCTACTTGAAATCAACAATTAACAAACCACACGAGGCCCAAATTAACTCGAACCAAACGGCCCAAGATCAATTCCTAATTTCCAAAAGTGAGTCCAATTTCAATCACAAAGCCCATGTAAATTTAGCAAACCAAACGCACAGATTAACTGGAATGGAGGTTTAAGCACTAGTCTAACATGAATTTTTTTTATAAGCTAATCAATTCTCGTTTTACTTAACTAAATAAAATGCAAAAATCACAAGCTAACCACAATTAGTCAATCGAAATAATCACAAGCTAACGGAAATGAACCAAAATGAATTTCTAAATGGGACGACTTTTGAAAAAAAAATAGAATACTTACTAACCGTAAATCAAACTTTTATAAGCTAAATCCAATCGAAATAAGTACTAGACTAGATGAATAAGCACACGAGATAAGTAGTAAAAAAACTTAGGATAAGCATTAAGCACTCAAACGAAACAAATCTCCAAATGAGTAAGCAAATAAGCTCATAAAATTTGATCTAACACTTTAAGATCAAGTTAAAACGAAAAAACTATGTAGAAGCTAATTAAAACAGAAAATAAGAGCTTTTGACACAATAAAAATGGAATAAGCACATAAATAAGCTAAACTCGAGCTTATTAGAGCTTATTATTTCAAAAAGTGAATAAAACTTTTAAAAAATGATTCGAATGAGCTTAAAAGGCTTATAGGAGTCATTTAATAGAAATTTTAATAGCTTTTGAAAATAATAAGATGAGTAAATAAGCAGAAATTTCAGCTTATAGAATAAGCACACGAAAAGGAGAAGTATCCGAAAGATTAAACACCAAATAAGCAAACCGTGATTTATATTCAACTTTAAACCAAATCTATTACATTATATTAAAGAGCTTGAGACAAGAGCTGAGTACAATAAGCATAAAAACTAAAATAAGCAATTACAAAAAAGAAATAAGCTAAAAATATCTAAACTAAACTAAAAAAAACTAACTACCTACTGCTCTAAAATGAAGGGGGCGGATGGTATAAATAAGGGAAGAAGGGGTAATGTTGTAAATTTCTCCCAATCATAAGAGTGATTATTAGCCAATCATTGGCATTGATATCCCTTCACACGGATCGAGTTTGCTAAAGAATTGATCCCACTGATCTCATGATGCCACGTGCCCTTTTTTTGTTTGCTTCACATGAACGCACGCCTTATGTCCGTTTGATCATTTTCCCCTTTTGCAATTTGAATTGTTATAAAGATTAGTCCCTGCCACGTGTCTAGTTGTAACTCGCCGAAAATATCATAATGGAAGAGCACGTGATATCGTTTGATTTAATTTCGCATGCATGTGCGATGACATCACTCTTTTCATATATAAGAAGTTGATCTTTTTTAACATTGGACGTGTTTATTGTGTGGGTGTGTGTGTTTTTTTTTTTTTTTTTTTTTTTTTTTTTTTTTTTAAAAATTTTTTTTTTTTTTTTTTTTTTTTTTTTTTTTTTTTTTTTTTGTCTTTTTTTTTTTTTTTTTTTTTTTTTTTTTTTTTTTTTTTTTGTTTTTTATTTTTTTTTTTTTTTTTTTTTTTTTTATTTTTTTTTTACTGGCTTATATTCATGTTGGGCATTTGTTGGGCTTAATATAGCTTGGGCTGGCCCGACCCGTTAAGTGGGTTACGGGCTGGCCCAATAAAATCCGAGAGCACCGCTTGACTTGTTTTCTCGCGCTCTTTACAATCTCGTACTTGGTTTTATCCACTTTCGTCTTTATTTTGTCCATTATTGCATATCCGTTCCTGCACGATGACACAAACACAAAACAGGGCATATAATTATGCCATTTTAAATTATGTTTTTTGGTCTTGGGTTTAGTTTTTCAGGTAAAAAGTATGTTATAAAAATCGAATACCAAATTCCGCATACTAAATATTGTCGTGGTCTCACGCAATTTATAAATACGCTCTTAAAAACTAAAAATTCTAAATTCTCCGAAAAGGGGATAAAAATAAAATATAAGAAAATTAATCACCTTGAAAAGTAGCAAAGTGCTCATCTAAAGGGACTAAGGAATCAATAGTTAAGAAACGCCCCGTTTTTCCATTTTCAATATTTTTATATTTTATTTTATTTTATTTTTTATTTTTTATTTTTACTTTTTCACTACTTTCCATACTCAATCACTTCATACATTATTTTTTTTATTTTTTTATATATTTTTTACTTTACACTTAGGATCATGGAACAAGCAAAATAAATTCATCGTCCCCAACTTTCACTTTTCCATACTAAGCTTAAAAACAAGATCATTGTCAAATACAAGTCATGATACTAACACTACTCATAAATACTAATTGTGTACTTACTTTTCCTCCCTTATTTCCTAATTTTGTATCTCAAGATTTTATTTAAGTCATATACCCGAAGGCTCTTTAAGACTTTTATTTCGATACTTATTAATTCCAAAAATAAAGTGGGACGGTTAAAAATAAAGTTTAGCTTCCACCCTTATCCTTAAAAACCCGATGAAGTGAACGAAATTTTGGCTTTTGTTGCTTTTGCCTTAATTCATGTCATATACCCTAAGGCTCTTTAAGACATAAATCAAGTAATATTATTAACACCATATACCCTTAGGCTCTTTAAGGTGAAAATAATTAAGCAACATAATCACTAATTTTATAAGTACCATATACCCTAAGGCTCTTTAAGGTACAAATAATTTCATGATTAGTATTACTTTTGCCATATACCCTAAGGCTCTTTAAGGCAAAAAGTAATAAAATGATTAACTCTACTCATACCATATACCCTAAGGCTCTTTAAGGTATAAGTAAAGCAATAAACATGTGATGCATATAATAAGCCAAAATTCGAATCATCGACTTCCAAATCAAAGGGAAGTTACTAAAAATTAAATTGAACCGGACAACCTTATTTATTAAACATTTATGCATATAAGTGAGACAAGCTAATGGGAGAAAAAGCCACAATTAATACATATAAGCTTGAAAGAGAACCAACTACTCTATGTTTAATATCATGACTTATAATCGACTCTATCATTTCTCGTTCTTCGCAATTTAAAATCTCTAAGAAAGAGACTCGCGAATGCTTAGCCTAGCGAATTAAGATCGGCACTTTAACAAGTCACATAGACTGGCAACAATCTTAACTCTAATAAATCGAGTTCGGCATAATGGATAAGCCTACATAAGACTAGCAACAAACTCGATTTAAATATGTTAAGGAAAAAGCTAAGGTATAAAACCGGTTGAGTCAAAAATTATTTCTCGTTCTCACCTTTATTTGTGTCACAACACTTATTTCATCACTTTATTCCAACATTTATCACTTTTTCATGCACAAATTTTTTTAAATTTTGCTATTTTCACATAAATCACATATTTTTGGTGGAAAAACGGGTTACGTGAGAACAACGGCTGCAGGTATAATCAAATCGATAGATTCCCCCATACTAAAACTACACATTGTCCTCAATGTGAGACTGTCACCCCCATACTAATTTAAAAGCATAATTCAAGTATTAAGGGTTCTCTACGCAAATCTAAAGCCATTTATTAAGTATGCTAAAGATAAACGATAATCGATAAGATTAGGATATCGGATTCCCTAAATGAAGCTGAGGATATGAAGCTCGAATATACGAATGGACAAAACCATGAGCACGAGAGTCTTCAAAATCCGGGACATCCTGGACATAAAACCACAAAACACAAAACACGAGAAGGAAAGAAAGGCGACGCCTCTCACATTAATTGGTTAGGAAAATTAGATCAGGATATAGAAACTTGTGTTTAGTTTAACCGAGTCACGAGCTTGACTCGACCCCGAATTAAGTTGTCCATGGGGAAGCAAATGGAAAAGAAAATCTCAATCGGGCTTTCATTAATGATTGTATAAACAATTAAACACATGAAAGTTCCATCCCAAAGAGATGCCGCCGCTTTTAAGTGGAGATGTCCAGGGACAAAGATCGTATCTTCACTCCTGGTGGAGTAATAAAAGGAGAACCTCGGGGTAGGTGTGAAACGGGAGAAAAGATCCGAATGACAAATGTGGAAGGAATCGTCATCTTCATATTTTGAAAAAATCAATCTTACTTCCTTCTTGGTCCATCATTAAGCTCATTAAAATTATCAATCACGGGAGCATTGGGCTCAAAATGTAAGCAAATCTCAACATCCGATGGTTCCGAAGGAGGACGAGGAAATGACGGATCAAAATGAAATGATTCAAACTCAGGAAGTTCCAAAAGAAAGTCATCTATGAATTTAAGAAATATCACTGCTAAACAATCCTCCTGATCCGGGCTCATATAAAAAGAGAAACGGATCATACTCGGGAAGAGAGTAATTAGCATGAGTAGTGGTACTGCCACTTCTCGTCTCTTCCGTATGATCGCTAAAAGAATTATCCAAATGAGAAAAAGAAATACCGGACTCCTCAAAGAACAAATCACTATCCACAACGGGGATAGGAAATGAGGAAGGAGAATTGAGCACACAATCCGGAGTAGGTGTTAATCCTTTCAAATTCAATATTAGAATATGTACGACTGAGTTTAATAATTTCTCTCGAAGAATAACGTCTTGATTTGAAGAATATCACTAAATTCACACTACTTTCTCTTCTTATCAACATCATCACCTCTCAAAGATAACGTACGCGATTTCCCAAAATCATCGTCATCACTCGTAGTATCATCATCGTTGAATTGGATAAAATCCTCAGAATATCGTTCAACAATCACTCAAATTAGAAAATCATCATGAACGCACATCATACGTATCGTCGGAAATACCCTCGGAACTTACTTGGGTTGGGACAAGGTTCCACACACTAGGAAGAGTGTCAAGAATGCTCGTCCCCCATACATAAAGAGTTTAATCGGGCTCCCTCCGATCGGTAAGAGGGCTAATTATAGAAGAAATTTCTTGAGAATATTCTTAGGAGTTGTGAATAAATACCATCGTCGTCATCACAAAATAGATTGATACACGTGAAACATCAAGAGACTTTTTCTTTCTAATTAAAATGCCTCCTTTTTTCCGTATCTCGATGCCTAAACCATTATAATCTTGCAAGAGCTGTTCAATCTTAATCTCACAATCTCTTTCATATTCATCATCAATCTTCTCACCTCGAAATCTTTTATAGCTTAAATAATTCGATATATCCTTAATCTCGTCATCGACCATTAGCTGCTCACGCATCATTTCCTCGATACTCATATTCTCCTTTTTCATTCTTCGATCTTGTTTTATTTCTTCAAGCTCTTCTTGTATTTTACGGAGGGCTTGTAGAATTCCTTGATGATCGACGGAGTCCTGCGGGGGTTGTGGTTGGTCAAACCCGGAAGAATCAAACTCGATTAGTTTTTAATAGTAAAGGTTCCATTAATGGGTTGACATTGATAATCATAGTGAGGACCCCCGCAATAAGCACAACAAAGATATTGTGGTGAAGTTAGTGGAAAATTATTATCGAAATTTTGATCGAAACACGGGTTTGGATTATAATCAAACGGAACATGTGGTGAACAATCATAACCAAAATGAGCATCGTTTCCACATAACTCACAAATAATCGTCTCGTACCGGGGTTGTGAAGAGTAGTCGGAAAAATATTGAGAATTATCGAAAGAATTCGGATTACATCGTGGACAAAATGAACCGACAAATTGCTCTCCACACCCGTAGCAAGGTTGATAAAATGAAGACATGTCGAAGAATTAAACGAATAAGAGGATCGAGAAGAATATTTATAGATTTTTCAAATAATACATAAGGAATAATAAGAAAGAAAAATATATTTTTTTATTTTTAAGATAAAAAGAAAATATTTTTGGGTTTTTTATAAAGGAAAAGGAAAAATAAAAATAAAATAAGAAGAAAAATATTTTTGGATTTTTATATAAGAAAATATTTACAAATGAAAGCAATTAACTTCACGGGGAAGGATCTTCAAAAACACTAATCTTCGAACGAAACGCGAAAATCGTACACACTTCCCCGGCAACGGCGCCAAAAATTGATCCGTCCAAATTAACACATATATATATATACGTAATAATAAGGAAGATAACAATTATAGTATAGTTAAGTATTTTCCGTCGGGTTAAAGAAATTCACTTTTAACCAAAGTAATATCTCTAAAACCTCCCGGGTCGTTTATTCCCCAACGAAGTGCGAATTGAAAATCGGTTAAGTCCGTGATCGCGCGTTTTGAATGGTTTTAAAAGATTTTTGATTTTGTTTTCTAAATCTACTAAAGGGAAAAGCATATAAAAAACACGCTAAGTTATACTAAAAATAATCTCAGATAAATCTAACGAGATTTATACAAAAAAAATAATCTAAAAAAAATAATGACTAATATGCTTGCTAAGTCCTTGAAATATTCATTAAGTGCAGGCTTAAAGAAATTAAATGACAAATAAAATGCTTAAAAATAAATGACAAGAAATTAAATTGCATTAAAAGTAAATGACGATATTTAAATTGGAAAAATTCTAATGACTATTATATTTTTTAACCTTTTTAAACCCGCACTTAAATCACTCATCACTTAGCAAACACAAGATATCTACTCACTATTCATAACGAAATACAATTTAACGAACATTACATTTAATGACAAAAATAAATTTACACTAAGCATGACAAAAATCAAAGCATATTATAAAATGATAAAAATAAATCTAAACTAACGAATTGAAAAAGGATTAGAAAATAGAACCAAATTGGAGACCCGCAAAATAAACGAATACCACCCGATTATTAGCTAAACATATAATCAAGTCGATCTAGCTAAATAAACCCTTAAGCTCTTCGCCTCATGAGTAGACCGGTACCAACAACACAAAAATTAAACCAACTGTTATAGTTATATTATTAATTCAACAATTTGCAATTCACTAAATTCTACTTTGCTCAAAAGATATTTAAACTAATCAACACAGGCCAAATATCAACCATCTCAGGTCCATCGAATAATTTTGCAGGCCCAGCTAGATTCTACACAAACCAAACGAGTACCAGAAGAAATAAATGGCCCAAAACGTGCCCAGTTTCTAATTTCCTTTTAACGGTTGCAAAAAAAAATGAGCTAACGAAAATGATTCTATCAAACAACCAATATCACAAAAATAAGCAGATATGATAAGCTCCGAGCACATAATCACGAAAACTTAATAAGCCATGTAAACTGGGTGAACGAAATAGGCGTTTTAAACTAGATGAACTCGAAATCAACCATTTAAGCTAAACGGAATAAAGCTAAACCGAGATCTATACATATTAAGCCTATTCGTGATAAATTAAGCATTTAACTATTTGATTAAGCAAACTAGAAACAGCAACAAGTAACTAGAATAAACTATAAGCATTTTGACTATTAAAATGATGAATCAAATAAGCACATAAGCTTATAAAAATTGGATCTAACACTTTAAGATCAAGTTAAAACGAAAAACTATGTAGAAGCTAATTAAAACAGAAAATAAGAGCTTTTGACACAACAAAAATGGAATAAGCACATAAATAAGCTAAACTCGAGCTTATTATTTCAAAAAGTGAATAAAACTTTTAGAAAATGATTCGAATGAGCTTAAAAGGCTTATAGGAGTCATTTAATAAAAATATTAATAGCTTTTGAAAATAATAATATGCGTAAATAAGCAGAAATTTCAGCTTATAGAAATAGCACACGAAAAGGAGAAGTATCCGAAAGATTAAACACCAAATAAGCAAACCGTGATTTATATTCAACTTTAAACCAAATCTATTACATTATATTAAAAAGCTTGAGACAAGAGTTGAGTACAATAAGCATAGAAACTAAAATAAGCATTTACAAAAAAGAAATAAGCTAAAAATATCTAAACTAAACTAAAAAAATGAAAAAAAAACTCCATTTAGTGAGGGGTGGCGAGTTGCTTTATATGGGGTGAGAGGGGCTGTTTTTGTAAATTTTGAACCAATCATGAGATGAATGAGGAGCCAATCATTGGCCATATTTCAACGTCACACGGATTGTTGAATTACAAGAAATGATCCAACCGCTTGTTAAACGCCACGTGTACCCTCTTATCAGCTTATTATTAACGCAGACATATTGACCATTCGATCATATTTGCAGTGCACAATTTTGAGATGAAATTCACTTATTTCCTCGCTACGTGTAGCTTTCACATTCGTCCAAATATTAGCTAGTGCTCACTCACGTGAGAGGGCTTGAATTATTTAGAAACTCACGTGATCTGATCATTACTTATATTCCCTTGTAAAAAAATGTATTCATTTGGAGAATGATAAAGCTATGCCACGTGTTTTCGTCTCACTTGCTCTCCCTATGCTCAGTGCGTGGTCATGTGACCTTTTTGATTTAATTCTTCGCACGTGAGATAAACAATTCTCATTTCATATTTCAAAATGAATTAGCCCTTTTATTATTATTTTTGTTGGGCCTTAGTTGGACTTTTGCAAACTTGGGCGGTCTGGCCCGTTAAGTGGGTTACGGGCATGCTCATAAATTCTTCGGGCAACCGTGTCTGGTACTCGTTTTTTTAATTTTATCCGCGCTCTCTTCCATTCTCTATGTCCAATATTTGGGGGGGTTTTGGCCTATGTTTGTTCTTTGATTTTGTCCAGTAACTTTTAATATCCGTACCACACATACACTAAACACAAAAAACAAGCATATATTGCCAATTTCATATGGTTTTTGGGTTATTAGGTCGTTATTTTCTTCAAGGTAAAAGCAATTATATAGGCAAAATAGCGAAACAAATTCCCCCCCCATACTAAAGTATGTCCGACCTCACGCAATTACATAAATACGCGCTTAAACTAAAAATTCCAATTCCCCCAAACTAATCACCTTAAAAAGTAGCAAAGTGCTCATCTAAAGGAATTAAGGAATCAATAGTTAAGAAACGCCCCGTTTTTACCATTAAATCAACCACCACTAATGTTTTTATATTTTTTCTACTACCTAATTATTATTCAACTAACTAACATGATTGACTTCCGTTTATTGGGATTATAGAACAAGATGCATTTCAAAAATGCCCTTAAAAAGGGTAAATTCATCGTCCCCGACTTTTTACTTGTCCAACTAAGCTTAAAACAAAATCACCGTTAATTATAAGTTAAGATGCTAATACTACTCATATTTGTAACTTGTGAACTTTTTACTCTCTGTAATTATTAATTATTAGGTGAATGTGCTACTTTAAATTTCAACCATGGATCAACTTTATTGCAAAAACTATGTTCCACGTTCCACCCGAGAATAATGAGTTTTGAAGGCGAGATCATCCCATGTAGCGATTTTCGTCTCGGCACATCCCAATCTCATCGGCTAAGTGACCGGGCTTTTGACACCTCCGAGACATAATCCGGGGACTCACAGACCTTCGGTTTCAAAATCTCTAAGGTTTTCCATTTATGCATATCTTATTTGAAAAATCACAATCATAAAACGAATTAGTCATAGTTCAAAAGCATATTTAAATATTAATAAAAAGGATTTTCCATTATTAAGCAATAAGCAACATTATTAAACCTCGGCCCATAGAAGGCGGCAAAACATCGGGCCACGGCCTCCGACAAAGAAGCCGCAAAACATATTTCGACCTTGATTATTAATTAATTTTTTAATTTATTATATGTAACCAAAGGTGTACTTTTTAGTCTCGAAACCACATCGGATAGCGAATCGACAAAAGGTTATTCTACTTAATATGACACCAGGCCCCCACCCTAACATAAGAATCTTCAACATCGCCCCCCTCCGACACGATGACGATAAGTCTGGCAAAGAAATATAAATCAATTTTTTTATTTTTTATTTATTATTTATTTGCAACATTATTCGAAAGAGAAACTACCATTTTTCAGAACATTAAAATATATAATTGAACTACGACAAAACTATTAAAATCTACAACCATACTTTTGATATCAAAAATAGTGATTTAAGTCAAATTTTCAAAAGATAGCGCCGTTTTATTAGGTCCGGGTTAGAGACATACGGGGAGAAAAAGCCACAAATAACAACTCATGAGCAAGTAAGATTCCAAATAACCTTGTTTTAAGTGCATCTCCCTCTATGATTCACCCTATCATTTTTCCCGTTCTTCTCATCGATTTGCCGAACGCTTAACCTAATATTAAGGAACAAGCTAGAGCTCAACAACGCTCGATCGGTCCAAAATTTTATTCTTGCGTCTACCCATATGCGAAAAAATCAAAATTGTGACAGGACGAACCTTTCTTTTGTAAAATTTTCAATGATTCTTCATGTTTTTATCTGAAAATATGGTGGTAACAACCCCAACGGGTTCCGTGAGAATAAACGGGGTGTGGTGGGGGCTGCAGGCATAATCAAAATCGAAGATCCCCCCATACTAGAATTAAGCATCGTCCTCGATGTTTTATGAAGGGTTTCTACGCAAATCCTAAGCCGTTTATTAGGTATGCTAAAGATAAACGTTAAACGATTAGATTAGGATATCGGATTTCCCAAATGAAGCTGAGGATTAGAAGCTCTTGTATGAATGGACAAAACCATGAGCACGAGAGGCTTCAAAATCCGGGTATCCTGGACAAAAAATCACAAAACACTAAACACAAGAAAAGAAGAGGCGAGCCCTCTCACATTAATTTGTTAGAAAATAGATAAGAAGATAGAAATGCTTGTTTTTGTTAACCGAGTCACGAGCTTGACTCGACCCCGAATTAAGTTATCCATGGGGAAGCAAATGGAAAAGAAAATCTCAATCGGGCTTTCATTAATGTTTGGATAAACATTAAAGCGCATGAAAGTTCCATCCCGATGAGATGCCACCGGCTCTAAGCGAAGATGTCGGGGTCAAAAATAGTGTCTTCACTCCCGGTGGAGAGAAGTAAAGGAGAATCCACAGGGTAGGTGAGAAACCCGAGAAAAGTCTGAATGACAAATGTAAAGGAATCGACATCTTCAACATTTTGAAAAATATTAATCTCACCTCCCCCTAGGTAAAAATATTCATCTTCATTAAGCTCATTAAAATCGTTCTTCACGGCCGTATCGAGCTTAAAATCAAAGCAAATCTCAACATCCGGTGGTTCCGGAGGAGGACGTGGAAGAGACGGATCATCAAAATGATCAAGAGAAAATGACTCGCTTTCGAGAAAGGGGAAGGGAACCATTATTAAGCAATTCTTCAAGAAAACGAATATCCCCTTCCGAGTCATAATCGTCATCCTCAATGCCCGGTGGCATCGAGTCATCGGAAGCAAGAAATAAATCGATCTCCTCCATAAGAGAGTCACTATCCTCAACGAGGATAGGAGATGGAGAGAGAGACTCAAAAATCGTATCAGCAATTTCCAAATTAAGTTCTTCCGGCGGTCGTGGAGATGAATTATCATACAACAAATTCTCAACAAGACGGATTTCTTCCTCTAGATCAAAGTCGGCTTTCTCAATTCCTGGTGGAATTGGATCGATATGAGCGAGTTCACCGGAGAACTCCTCGAGAAGATAATCAAACTTAGGTGAAGAATCAATTAAAATATCACGGTTAAGCAAAGATTCGATAAAATTAGACTCGGCATTAAAGGAATGCGGATCTATCTTGGTAGAAATGATTTCTTCGTCATCAAAAAGAGGGTTCGAATAAATTTTGAAATTTTCCATCAGAACGTCCTCATCAGAAAGTGACTCATCATCATTAGAGTTGAAATCGTCGTTTGAATCAAAGAGAGGATTCGAGAAAGTTGTAAAAGTCAGAGAAGTTTCATCACACTCAGGCACATCACATGTATCGTCGAAAATACCCTCGAACTCAATTGGGATTGGGACAAGGTTCGGAACACTAGGAATAGTGTCAAGATGCTCGTCCCCCATACTTATAGAGTTATTGGGCTCTTTGATCGGTAAGTCGGGTGTGATTGCTTTAGGCTTGCTGTATATAATAGTATACTCATCATCATCGTCAAAGAAAATAGTAGGATGATTCCAGCTTGGACAAT
>BQNB010077275.1:9055-30895 GCA_026074375.1 Tanacetum coccineum | reverse complement strand
AACCAATAAGTCCCAAAATTTTGAGCCGTGAGCTTATTGTAAAAAATAAGCCACGAATATGAAAAATAAGCCAAGAAATTATGAGCTTATAACCGCATATAAAACACAAGAAGTGGTAGAACAAGTGAAGCAAGGAGTAGAGAAGCAAAACGCAAACCAATAAGCCAAAAAAAATCCGAACGTGAGCTTATATAGTCGAATAAGCCACGAAAATTTTGATTTTGAGCTTATTAAACCACAAAACAAACACAATCTACCCGAGGCTCTAGATACCAAATGTCGAATCCAAATAATCACTTCCACTTCATTAGATGAACAAGAAAAGTAGGAAGGAGATGAGAAAGAATTGTAGAGAGAGAGTAGAGAGAGAAAATAGAGAGAATAGAAGTTTACTTGCAAATGAAAATTACAAATGACCAACCCCCCTCACTTTGCTTGAGGAGGTGTATTTATACCTAAACTAAAAGGCCTGCATGCCTTTAGTATTTCTACGGGCCGGGCTCGGGTTTACTTGGGCTTTCGCCCGATACACGTGACCGATTAGATTACATAAAAGAGCCCGTTTACCCTTCTAGCCTATTGCAACGTATATTAATTAATGACCGAGACCTTATATAATTAATGAACGAACTTCCATTGTTCGACTCAATATTTTGAGGCTAACAACTTATGCGATAGATGGCGGAATATGGTACTCAGTCGTTAGTTTGAGGATGAATCAACTCCATTAGTTCAAGTGTGCAACAAGTCTGTTAGTTCCACGAACAGTTCGTGATTGCAAGGATTTGCCACGGCAAAAGTAATATCTTAAGAATGAGATCATGTAGTTCCAAGTGAGGCCTTAAAATTCTGCTGAGTGGTAAGACACGATTGCGTTTCTAGACCTTCTTAACGGATTCCGGTGATTATCGGGTTAGAGTTCATACTCGTTTCTTATCGGATACCATTAAGCCCACTCATTTATAATTCATTATTTGCATAAAGAAGCGTCCCAATTTATGTAAATAATCAATTGATAAACTTATGGTTCGGTGATTTACAATTTATTTATTTAAATGAAGAGGCGTCCCAATCCTTTCAAATAAAGAGATTATAAATCATCCTACTTAATAATTTTCGATGCAATACGCGTACTCACATAACCTTCAAGGTGGTGAATGACATACCGATGCATGTGCTCTAATGAGTATGGGACGAGTGTTTAAAACTCGTCTTCGGAGACGGGGAGTAAAACTATTAGGGAATATCGACCTAGAGTTCAAGATAGTTAATGAGTACTCGGTTAGAGTAAATAAGGTAAATGTCTCTATGAACGAGTCAACATCGCGATTATCATATCAATCCTCCTATTACAAGTCCTGCCCATACAAGACTTGTGATACTTAGATTCATACATAATCTCATGTAAACAGAACTGTGACGGGTTTTGTTAACATAGCAATTATCATATCAATCCTCATATTAAAAGTCATGCCCATACAAGACTTGTAATACTTAGATTCATACATAATTCCATGTAAACAAAAATTATGACGGTCTCTGTGTAATATTCTTAGAGACCATTGTTTGAATTTACAATGTCTGTAAACGAAGTGAGACCATTGTGCAACTCACAATGTCTAAAAAGTAAAATGAGACCATTGTGCAACTCACAATGTCTTAAGAAATGCTTTGGTATTTATATAAATAACTCTTATATAAATAAACGTACGATATACGAAAAGATGTAAGTATATATATTACATACATGTATGTCATGTAAGCACTTAACGTAACAAGTAATGTAAGCAAATAAGCAAGTAGTGTGTATGCACTTTGAAAATGTTTGCTGTGATGCAATGCTTGTGAAAACGGTTATAGTCTAGGGTAAAATATGCAACCTAGTTCTCTATAACCAGTGCTCTGATACCAATCTGTAACACCCCCAAAAATGTGTCGCAGCGGAAATGTGTCTGGGGGCGTTACTTCATAATACAACAGCACAAGATACAAGAGAACGACCTCTAAATGTGTCGTTTGAAAAGTAATCTCGTTGATTTCCTTGAAATTGATATAACATTTGTCCCATAATTGCATCACAATGAAAAGCTTGAAAACAACCCAACGAGATTTGATCATTTGTATGTAAGTAGTAATCCATGAATGAAATCTTGTCATTTTAGACTCCAATGCACATCAAGTAAGCCAAGCATCTAATTCACCTGAGAAAAACATGCTTAAAAAGTGTCAACATAAAGTTGGTGAGTTCATAGATTTGTTTAAGTATAAATGTTGAACCAAGGTTCTGTAAAGTGTGTATGACCATTTAAATCCTTAAATGTCCTTTGATTTTTAGAAATCTAATAGTTGTAAAGTATGCATGACCATTTCAATCCCCAAATAGGCACAAAAATGTACGTATGAAAATTGGACCGCAATTGTCCAAAGTATGTATTGCCACTTTATTCAAGGCAACGTAAATGTTCAAGTGTGTATAAAACCATGATTATCATTACTCTAAGTTCATGAAACTACGACGTAGACTTGTATGTATGCCACTTTATTCAAGACACGGTAAGAGTGTACCCATCGTAGGTGTTCTCTCCAAGAACACCCGGGCATTAATGAAAATAATATGTACCCATCATAGGTGTTGTAACAACTAGAGTTTTTTGACCCGTATAACGATCGCGAATCCGACGTCATAATTATTATTTTATAAATTCGTATGATCGAACGTCGACATTTAATATTTTATTTGTCAAGAATAATTATTTTCGTGCTTTATTACGAATAATACTGGAGATTTTTTTAAATATTTACTTCTGACGTTTCGCGAGTCAACGTTTGACCACACGCTCGTTAACCGTTTCGAGCATCGTGAAAATATACGACGCGACTCGTTATTATTTTTAAGATCGTAAATTTATTATTTTTATGAATGTCGTCATTTTGTTCCTTGTCTTGAGCCGGATTCGTGTTTTAAAATGTACATATTTTATTAAATGTTTTAAATTTAAATTAAGGTGACGGAAATAAAAATAGTCTGGGAAGTGAAAGCCCGAGCTTAAGTAGTCGGTTTTTATGTGAGTAAAAAGTTGGTGTGTCAAATATCTAAAATAAAAAAGAGGGAGGGACCAAAGGCGTCAAAAGCCCAAACTACAATTACTATATAAGCTTAACAACACACACATACTTCCATTTTTATAAAAAAAACGTTGATAAAAGATTTAGATTTTAAAAGTTGTAATAGTTTGGTGGTTGGTTAAATAAAATAAATCGAAGAGTAAACGGCTGAAGTATGTAATATATTCCGTATATATTACATATGAAAAATAACAATTATATAACTCATACCGTGAATTATATAACAAAGATAAATAATCCAAAGATTTATATGAAGTATATAATACTTTGAAGTATTATATAAAAGAAGCAGTAAATAATTAAAACTAAATAGTTCGAACAAACTGATTCAAAAATCACCAATTTAATTATAATCGTTCTTGCAAATAAAGAACAAAGTACGTTTAAATTTCGAGTATAGTAAACTGTTTTCAAGCTTTTACAAAAGTTATGGACTTTATTCTCTAGTCAGGAATATAAAAATAATCTTTTATAATTTAGCATTTCCGGGGGGGGCCGTTCTTGACGGGTTATAGCTAAAATAGTTGTCTCATTGTAAAAGTATAGTTTTTGTTCGTTTGTCGGGTATTGTATAATACAATTAAATATCTTAAAACTATATAACTTCGTCCTTTTAAATATCGGTTTCTTAAATAATAGAAATTATAATAAAAATTTCTTAAGTATAGTAGTTTATGATATTTTTCCGCATAATCTATTTCGTTTATAAGACGTTCCCTTATTTTATAAAACTACAATGTTTTTCCTCTAATAATCAATCAACATTGCAAACACCCAGCGCGTTTTGTAATATAAATATATATATATATATAATATATATATATATATATATATATATATATATATATAAACGAGATCGAATATGAAACAAAATAATAATATAGCACATTTATTTAACCATTTTATACCACCATTATATCCGGTTTTATATTTATAAAATCCTACGATATATTTATTTGTCGATTTATATAAACCAAATGCATCCTTGTTGTTTTCTGCTAACCCAAACGCACCATTACTGTGTTTCTTCTTCTTCCTTTTCTCTGCTCACTCCAAAACACACCCCATAGTGGTTTCCTCTCACCCAAACTACAACCCTTATTGTATTTCTGTTAAACCAAACTCACCCCTTGGTGCTTCTCTGAAACCAAACGCCCCATTTATGGCTGTTAACAGCAAACCAAACGCACCCTAAAGCTAGTGAACCCAGATCCAAACACCCCTATACGATTATTACAACCCAAACACAAAAACCCTTTGTGCTTTATGATAACCCAACCGCAACCCTTTGGGTTTGTTTCCCAACCAAACGCACCGCTAGTGTTAAATGACAGAACTAAACGCAAGCCGTTGTGGGTGTTAATCACAACAAATGCAACACCCTTTGGTGGGTATTACAACACACCAAACGCAAACCTTTCTGATGAAAAACCAAACGAGACCAGCGCATACCCTTGTTGGTGACTCTCTCAAACCCAACGCACGCCCTAGTGGTGCTTTTATCAAAAACCTGAACGCAACCCTATGTTGTTAATAAACCACACGCACCCTTTTAGTGCGACTCGAGAAACCACAACGCAACCCTTGTGGGTGGCGGCTGGAGGTGGTGGTGCGGAGGTGACGAGGTGGGGATGGTGTTGACGGTAAGGGTGGCGTGGCTGTGGTGGGGGTTTCGGTGGGGATAGCGGCGGCTGTGGGTGATGTCGTGATGATGATGATGATGTCGCGATGATGATGACGGTGGTGCGATGATGATGATGATGACGTTGATGATGATGATGTCTTGATTGATTATGATGGTGCGATGGTGATACTAACGACCGGCTGAGCCGCGAATGGGGTATAGATCGGAGGTTAGGATCTACACCTTTTTGTTGATTTGATTGAATTGGATCTTTTGCTTAAGGTGAGTTCATAGCCTCGCATTTTAAATCTTTTGATTGTTTTATAAACCCGAGAGGGGGATACATGTTTGTTTTATAAATCAAACACATATGATTTTATGGTATGCTGGACCCGATTATGAGATTGTTTCCGCATAAGTAGCTATTGTCGAAGTCCCTTATTTCATGAACCGTTAATTTCCTTGCGAGGTGAACGCTAATGCATTAAATAGATCTATTAGGTTTGACAACCCTGTCCGGGGTAAGAATCCTTGTGAACACCCTGTCAAACAGACGTTTTGTAGTTAGAAGTAGTAGGTATATGACAATAATACTTGTTATGGGGCAAATTGACATATGAAAAGATATATGTTTGTTAACGTTCGGTGTCATGAGCTTAATGCGTGAAAGAAAAGAGATGTTATACATTGTATTCGTTGAAATGTTTTCCCGAGAACTAATTATGTGTTCAAAGATTATTTCTTATAGATTATTTTAAACTCTATGAATTTCACTCAACAATTTTGTTGACGTTTTAAACATGTTTTATCCCAGGTAACCAAGGATGAAGGCAACGATTGAGTGGAGGTGTCGTGCGTGTGATGATTTAGTGAAAGACTACTTATGTGTTCCTTGTCTTTCAAAAACAATATCTCAATGTGTTTTAAAACAATGTCTTTAAATTTGAAACAATTGTTTTTCCAATGTTGTATGGTTGTGGTTACGATTCCTGTAGGGACCTAAATGCATTTTTCTCTAATTAATAATGGAACACATGTTTGTAAAACGTCTCATTTGGGTCGTTTTCTATTATCTTGGTGAATGGTGCTATTTAGTGACACCCAATTGCAATTTCCGCTGCGCAATCCAAAAATAGGGGTGTTACATAAATTTCTCCCCTCTTATTTTATCAAAACTATAGTCTACACTGATAATTCTGCTTTAAAGTATTTGTTCAGTAAATAGCATGCCAAACCAAGGCTTATCAGATGGGTTCTACTTCTACAAGGATTCAATATCAAAATAAAAGATAAAATAGGAGCAGAGAACTTGGCTTTCGATCACCTATCGAGACTAGAGATCCCAAATATGGGAGAATTAGCTGAAGATGAAATCGCTGATAAATTTCCCGATGAGCATTTGATAATATTGAAGGCCAAGCATAATGACGAAGAGCCATGGTATACGAATTATATAAACTACATTGTCGGAAAAGTTGTACCTCCAAAATGGACACCGGAAAGGAAAAACGGTTCTGCTCTCAAGTAAGGAATCATTTTTGGGACGAACCATTCGCATTTAGACTATGTCCAGACAATGTAATGAGAAGATGCGTGGCTGGAAATGAAATTCTTAAAATCTTGGCACACTGCCATTTTGGTCCCACTTGGGGACATCACAGTGCCTCAATTACAGGAAGGAAAGTTTATGAGGCAGGATTCTATTGGCCTAGTATCTTTAAGGATGCTTAAGATTATGTGATGAAGTGCGATGCATGTCAAAAATTAGGAAACATATCATAATGTAATGAGATGCCTTAAAATAATATTCAGGTATGTGAAGTATTTGATGTCTGAGGACTAGACTTTATGAGACCCTTTCTTGACTCCAGGGGTAACAAATATATTTTAGTAGCAGTTGATTACATGTCTAAATGGGTTGAAGCTCAAGCATTCCCCACAAATGATGCTCGTGTAGTGGTTAAATTTTTAAAAGGATTATTTGCCAGATTTAGAATTCCTAAAGCCTTAATCAGTTATGGGGGACACACTTTTGTAACTTTCAGATGGAAAAAGCATTAATAAAATATAGGGTAACCCATAAAATATCAACGACATATCACCCTCAGACCAACGGGCAAACCGAAGTCACCAACAGAGCTATTAAGCGCATCTTAGAAAGGCCGGTCGGATATAACCCAAAGGACTGGTCTAAAAAACTCAACGATGCATTGTCGGCATTTAGAACCGCTTAAAAAACTCCAACAGGATGCACCCCCTTTAGAATGGTTTATGGTAAAGCTTGTCATCTTCTGGTCGAGATTGAACATAAAGCATATTGGGCATTGAAACAGTGTAATATGGATCTTACGGCTCCTGCAAAGAATCGTTTCATGGAGTTGAACGAGTTAATAGAATTACGAGATGGAGCTTACGAGAATACTCAAATCTACAAGGAAATAACCAAGAAATGGCATGATTCTAGACTACGAGGAGATAAAAAATTTATAAATGGAGAAAAGGTCTTATTATTCAACTCTCGCTTGAAGTTACATCCGGGGAAACTCAATTCAAAATGGTTCAGACCTTTCGTTGTAAAAACCATGTACCCATATGGAGCAGTAGAAATCACCAATAAAAATGGTTTGAGCTTTAAGGTCAACGGTCAAAGGTTAAAAAAATACTACGATAGAAGTTTCAATACGAAAGATAACGAGATCATTGAACTCAATGAAGAATGACATGAAAAGGAAAAAGTTGAACTTAACGACTAGCTAAAAAAAGTGCTTCCCGAGAGACAACCCGGTCATTTTTAAATTGTTTGAATTGTTTTTAAATGGTTTTCAAGAGTCTGTCTTCCCATACACTCCATACGGCATATGGATGTGTCTGGATGTTATTAGTCTGTAGTTTAAATTAAGTACTTAAAAAATTCTAATTATTTTTACAGGAACCATACGACATATCCTAGAGTTTGGGATACGGTGTATTGATCCATGTACAGTTGTGTGTTTAATTATTTTCCTGCATTGTAATTTTTGTATAACCGAGTTAGGAATCACACTTTTGTCTTCAAATATTTTATGCAGGACCTTGCTTTAAGGAAAATTGATGATATGGTATACTCTGAAAAAGACATGTGTTGAACTCGTACGAAGCATTCTGAAGCCTCGTCAATACACTTTGCTCAAAGAACTCAAGTTGGAGAATCATCCCGAGCAACATATCATGGGAGTTCCTCGTTCTAATTCCATTTCCCAATTTCTTTTAATTGATTTATCTATACAACGAGGACGTTATATAATCTAAGTAGGGGGATGGAGAATTAGAATGCCTACTTGTCATTTCTTTTACAAATAACATGCTAATGTGCTTAAATTATGCCAAATTTAAATTTTTTTCTAGCATAAATTTTGTAAAAATTACTAGTTACATGACCACGCGCACTATAACCCTTAATGCCAAATTGTGAGAATTAAGCCTATTCCGTTTCCAAAGTGTATCGGTGATGTAGTGGACTTTAGAACTTGGCCTGGTATATCACTCGAGACCACAATGATGAGTACTATGGATTTAGATGGAGAAATATTTTTAACTGGTAAATTTATAGAAATACATCAAAAAGCCTAAATGTTGTAAAATTAACTAACTACACTGGTTAGTTAAATCCCGTGTAACCCTTTGCTTACTCTCACTTTAAGAGTAAGATCCCCTAGAAAAACATGTTGAGCCATTCCTGTCTTTTTCACACCATATGTCTATTTCGTTACACCTTAGCCTACCATGTAGATTAAGCCTACTTAATCAAAGTTGCTAGTTGCTTTTGTGTAAAGTTTTGTATTTCCTGTGTCAAAGTGAAATTTTCTATCTCTGTTATGGTCGGGAAATTGCACAATGCAATGGGAAAATTTGTAGCTCGTGTATTTTGCTACCTTCGGGATTATGTATTATGTTCGAAGTGAAGTGTTGAAGGAAAACGGTAAAATTACACCAAGGATTATGTTTAATAAATGGAAAAATAGAAAAATGCATCAAAAAAGAGAAGGAAGTTTTATATTCGGTTCATTAAACTTAAACCGAAGAAATTCTTGGAAGGATCGATTATTCGTGGATAAAAGTCAACGATGTATAGTTTTGTATTAAGTGGCCAATATCACCACTTTTGTAAAAGTATGTAAGTTTAGGATGTTTGGGAAGTTGACCGTTATGGGAACGCCAACTTAGGTTGTCTTTGTCATCTCTATGATCGAGGCGTTTGTATATATTTCAAGTCTTTATCATGGAACGGTCGGGAAAAGTTACTAGCAACTACCTTATTTGTTCAAGCTTAATCTATTTGTTTTGTAAATTTAATTTAACAACCATTTACTTCCCTTTCTTGATGACTATCCTTGGGTTTTACTCGAACCAGGATATGTGTGAGCCATGCATGTCTATTCCGTCGTTATGGCCATGTATGCGTGTCTCATATTCCTTGTTGGTTTACGACTTTTGGTGAAAGTTGGAAGATCCCTACCCTATATCGTTATTCATCCTAACCGCTGGTTAAATACGAATGAGGATGTGATCGAATCATACATGTCTATTCCGTTGTTACAGCCATGTATGTGTGGTTTGGCTGCCTTGTTGGTATGGTACTTTTGGTGAAAGATTGCTTGAATGATCAACCCGAAGCCTTTAACCCAATTTACTTTTTTGACTTCTTTCTCCTTAGCTCTAGTGGTGGAGATGTGTATCCTTGCCAAGCTTATGATACGAAGCTAATCACGACCGAGAAAATAAGCGTACCAATTAAATGTTACACCCTAGATTAGTTGAGTGATCTGAGTGATTTCATTTCCATATTTCGTAAGGTGCTTGGTCTTGTACATGTGATTAAAACAAAAGCAGTGCTTAAACGGAAAAGTCCTTGACTTCGGTTGGGATACATTTTCAATATAATCTAGAGTATATTTGAGGACAAGTAAGATTCAAGTGGGGGGATATTTGATGACATCAAATAACGTCACATTTATACCATCATTTATCCCAAATAAATTAACCACTTTTGAATAATTATTGCAAGAATGTGTACTTAATTGTTTAAAAGTGTTATTTGTAGTAATTGAGGAGTGATTTGTGAAGACATGCTAAAAGGCGCATATTTTGGAGCTAAAACAAAGACATTTAAAGATTACCCATTTCTGACCAATACGCCATATCCAGGATAAGAGATACGACATATCAACGCCAAGTCTTCACAATTCCTAATATGGCGTATCCACCTTCTGCCATACACCGTATCCATGAAGATAACTATTCAGAGATATGAAAGATATTATTATTTTGCAAATGTATATTATGCTTTTCATAAACTTTGCGCTCACTCCAAGGAATACACCCCAATACGCCGTATTGGCCTAGCCCAATACGGCATATCCATCCTTTTTTAGAGGCTATAAATAAAAGATTCAAAAACGAGTTTTCTGTGTGCAAAATCATATTCTTCATACCATACACATAAAAGACGATTTTCTAAAGAGAAGAAGAGCAACAAAGGTCAAGCATCGATCACGATTCCGTAGAAGACACCGTGTAATTTCCTTACTCTTGTAATCATTTAATTTTTGGTATTGTTCGGTAAAACATTTAGTTTACATTGGTTAATTGATCACGCTTGTATAATTACAATGGTTATGGGCCAATACCCTTGGGTATTAGCCATCTTAATGAAGATTTAATGTTTGGATTGTTTTAAAATCGATTTACTTAATTTATCATTGAAAGTTTAATTTTGTTTATCACATGATACTTGTCTACGTGTTTGAATATGCGACCTATCATTCAACTTGGTCTAGTTACGCCTAACAAGTGAGCTAGATACCGGGATAGCTCTCCATATCGTGTTTTATATTACTGGAAAAATAGGATCACAAATAACGTTCTGTCTTTGTCTTTAAATTAAGAGCTTAGTTGGACCGGCAGGTGACCCGTAATGTTTCAACAAGTATGTTCTTGATTAATTGATAAAGATTTAAATAGCGGACTACCAGTATATAAAATACCGTCAAACAGTAAGTGGGTAAAGTCCCGATGGGCTAGTGTTTATCAAGATCACCAGTGCTATAATCCCTAGATAGATTATAATTAAACTAAAGGATGCTTTATGCGGATGCATTAATTGTGACATTATTCAACGTGTCTAGGTCTTATGATGATGTCCCACCTAAGTCTTAAGAATGATATGCCGTTTTGAGATAAGAAATCATTGCACTAAATAAACAAACCAACATTTAATCAGATTTAATATGGCTAATACAGTTTTATATTATTTGGCTTGTACCGCTCTTTTATCTTCTGATTATTTTCTTGCATGTTTATTGTGTTTAGAATTGATTATTGTCACCATAAAACCTGTGCCAGTCTCTCAGGCTGACAAACCCCCCATATCCGTTAGAAGCGTATATAACATAGGTTTAACAAGTAATTAGAATTAACGTAACCATGTAATTAAAATACTGATAAATTATAAGGTTAACAACCTCGCTCTTAGTGTTCGACACCCTACTTACCACGAAACTCCACCCGATCGGGTACACTGCTCGTTAAAGTCTTATTTTAGGATAAGTCAGCTAAATATAAATTTAAAACTTGGTAATTAATAAATTGACCCTACACGACAGCACATCAAAGGTATAGCCGACAAAATATAAATAGTAAAACTTAATAATAAATAATACCTACACACAACGACACATCAAGTTTTTCGCGCCGATGTCGGGGAGTGAATTTGTTTAATTCTTGTTTTTTTTAGTATTTTTAGTTTAGATCTAACATAACTTAGATTACTGTAAAATTTTGTATAATTATGTATCTTATTTGTGTAATTCACTATATTAGTTTGCATTATATATTTTTGAATATTTATTTTTCTACATTATTTTTTTCTATTGTACTGGTCGAACAACCAATACGGCGTATCCTAATTATTGGATATGGCGTATTAACCCTTCGTAACCAATACTGCGTATTCTATTCAACAGATCAATACGGCGTATTCAGTCAATTTATTATGGCGTATCGATCATCTCATACATTAGCTGACTTGAAAATTTTTAGTATTCGGATTTGACGTTTAAATTTTTTGATATACCTTTTTCCAAAATGATTCTACTGAATATTTTCTAAATGTTTTTAGTAGCTACGATGAAGGTAATTAAGGAAGAATCCGAAGCGCTAGGGTTACTCATGATCAATGATGATTAGTTTAATTACGATACACCTCTTAGGACGATTTCTAATGAATTCAACCGATTAAGTGGAATGGATGATGATTTATTTACTTATGAGGTGAAAATTTCTGAGCTTTCTTACTCCCCGAGTGTTGAGCAACATATGGATGACTTAGATAATGGGAACCTTGATCTTTATGAAAGAAACTTGTATTATGATGAGTGTGAGAAAATGTATGCTAAAGCGGTAATTTTCTTTAATAGAAAATTGGCAAGGTTGATTTATATAAAGGTGGAGGAGTGGCTTAAATTAAAATATGGCGGTCAATCAATGATTAGTGACGAAATAAAAGAAAGTGTGATAGAAACCTGGTTAATTCATAGTTATAAAACGTAATTTGAAGAGTACATGGAGTTAAAGAAACAATGGGAGGTGTATTGATTTTACACCGATGTGGTAAGAGATCTATTTAATGCTGAGTTTTCGACTTGGTTGGCTTTAAAATTCAATAATCATGTGACGATGGGCTGGTATACGAAAAATGCTTTGTGGCTTTATTGGAAAAGGGGTGATGATGAAGAGGTGCTTACTGACAAGGAGCTTCCTGATCTTGAAGAGACATACATAAATAAAGAAGATGAAATTGCTGAAATCTTTAGGATCAAAACTAACATATTTGACTTTGAAACACCTTTGTGCAAGGCATTCAATGAGTTTAATTATCTTCTTAAGATTGATACGAACTTGCTTACTCATGATATTCCTGGATTCAAAACATATGAAGAATACAAAAATGCATGGATCTATGAATGGAATGATAAAGTGCCATGAGTTCCTAAAAACCATGGTCGGAGAATAGAGTACCTTATGAAATAGTTGACCACTATTGCGTGCCGTTTCTCTTTAAAAGTGGACACGTGGAGTGGCCCACTTATAATTCGAATGACGATGGATATTGTGATGGAGGAGACCTACTAGGAATAATTCAGAATGAAGACATGGTCTACTTCCAAGATTATGAATGGTATGAGGGACTTGAGGATGGTGAATTAAAGGATAAAGCCTTAATGAAAAAGGGCGAATTTGAAGAATCTCAAGGCCCTTGTTCGTTTAATGCCGAGTGGGAGGACTTCAAACATGCTAATCAAATAGGAACCAATGCTAACTATAACCCTTATCTTGATATTTCTTAAATATTTAATAGTCATATAGGAAAGAGCAACGAAGAGGCAAAAAAAGAAGAAAGGGAACCAATGAACGATTATGGCATTGGCAACTCTGATGACCACTTGGCCTCAAACAATGAACCTAAACATGCTAATGAGGAAGAAGAGCAATACAATGAAGAAAGGTGCGAATTGGTTAGGAATCCCTGTAAGATTCTGCCAACGTGCAAAATTGAAAGGTTTGAGGTGATCAAGTACTCATTTGGACTAGCAGAATAGTTTTTTGCTATCAAAGAATGTGGGTACGATGATCGGAAGAGAACCAAAAAAGATGCGTATAACAACCCAAGAATTTTCATCAAATGCAAAACCCATTTTACTATGATCACAATTGTACGAGGAAATTTTTTCGCTTTATTACATTACTTATATATCTCAGTATGTCATAACTAAATTAGACGAGCTCACGCAACCTATCTATGACCATCCTATCTTCATATGTCAAGAAAACATCATAATATGTCAAGTCAATATCATCATTACAAAGTACATTATTCCTATAATGTACCATTTGCAACGTTATATCAAAACAGGCTTTAAACCGTTATCGGATGCCTCTAAACCCTAATTCCATAAAGGATTAACATCTAAAGTGAATGCACAAGATACTAAAGCATATGTACAAGCAATATAAAACCTAATTTGAAATATAAAATCTCTTCAAGTCAAAGTACAAGTCTCTAAAAGTTCAATGTACAAGTCATTAAGCATGATCTCTAAAATAGCCGTTTTACCTCTGTTTTTATTCTAATTTCTTCACCATCACTTATGTACAAGCTACTATACTCATATTACAATATATAAACCCTAAATATTCCATTCATAAGCTTTCATACATCTTGTTTCACTCAAAACCCTAATTTAAAAGTCAGAAACCCTAACCCAAGCTAAATACTACACCATGACCCGTTTCTTCATTTTAATCCATCTTAAACCTTAAACAACACTCAAATAAGTTGCAATAACTTATTTTACAATCATATCAATCCTAATCAATCATTATTTCATCATTACTTCATCATCTTATTTCATTTGTACGTAAAACGAATCCGAGAAACCCTAAATGAACCCTAAATCATCATTCGACCCGTAACCCATTCAACCTCAAATAAGCAACCATGAGCTATTGTAAACTCATAATATGAGTTTAAAAATCATTAACCATCAGTATCTATCATTTCTTTGACAATATACTTGTAACACCCCCAAAATGGGTCGCAGCGGAATATGGGTTGGAGAGTGTTACTTCATAGATCAATAGCACGAGATATGAGAACGACCTCTATATGAGTCGTTTAAAATTGATACATTGGATTAAATAGACTTGTGCGTTACAATAGGCCGAAGCTTAATAGTTCATTCCATGAAAATTAAGCTTTAAGACCATAACAAAAATTCCCAAAATGTAATGCATCCAAGATCTTTATAGTAATGACTTCCAAAATGATTGACCAACAATGTATCCCTTTTTCTCATCACCTTATTGACCTGAGAAAAACATGCTTTAAAACGTCAACATAAAGTTGATGAATTCACAGGTTAGTAATGTATAAAGTAGAACCACAAGATCTTCTATGTGTAAGCACTGTACCCACATACAATATCTTAAAAGTAATTACGAAGTGCACTAAGCTCATGACACCGAAGCTCGACATATATGTATGCAATTTAATGCACTAAATGTGCCCATGTAGATGTTCAACCCGCAACATCCAAATTGTTCCGACATGTATACGTTCGTTGTTTCAGTACCTCCGAAACTGATGAGCGCTACTCACCCTTTCTCACCCTAACGGGGATGTCCAATCCAAATAGATCTATTCCTAACCTTCCGCGCTCGCTAACTAGCAATTGACAGTTCATGATAGTGGGCAATAGTGGGTTTAGCTACTTAGGCCAAATCGTAATATGTTTAAAAGAGTACTTGCGTCCAAATGTAAAATGATGCATGTTTCTCACCCCAAAGTTGTAAAACAATATAATTGTATAAAAGCGGGGCTATGAACTCACCGTAAGTGAATGATTGATTATCTAAATCAAATGAGTGAATCGCCTCGGCAATTTGAATGCAACCTAATTAATTATAGGTCGTATGAGTATAATGTATTTCATATAATTAAAAACATTAATCACATGTCGTATAGTTTACACCCACCACTAATAGTTTTTTATAATTCTTTACAAGTTTTCAAACAATAATTAACTTGTACTTGAAAATTAAAGTATATATATTTGTACTCGTAACGAAAATATTAGTTTTATTTACTAACGTATCATTTGTAAAATGTATGATTTAATAATGATATTTCATTAATAATTTAATTGTTTCATAAAAGATTGTATAAAAACAAAAGTAATGCGCGCAGATTTTAAAACTTCATATATTTATCGTTTCGACTCCGTTTTATACGTTTCTTATGTCTACGTCTTCGTATTAAAATAATTTAACAAAACTTCATATTTATAAAGTTTAACCCACTGATGAACAGTAACTTTACTGTTCATCACAGTTTATATAAACTATTTTTATAAAACTAATTAATATTAACTTGATTAAAACATAAAGTCGTTCGTTATAGTTCCGTTTCTTTCTCGATTCCTTATGTCCTTAACAGATTAGTATTAAGAAAATTTATCAAAATATTAAATTTATAAAATTTAAATCCCTGATGAACAGTAGTATTTACTTTACTGTTCATGACAGTTTGTTTTTATAAAATTAATTATATACAACTTGTAAAATACGTAACTTGTTCGTTGTAATTCCATTTTTCGAGTTCTTTATGTCCCTGGGTTCGTATTAAGGAAATTTATCAAAATATTATATTTATAAAATTTAAACCCCTGATGAACACTAGTATTTACTGTTCATAACAGTTTATAAAAATTGTTTTTATAGAATCAATTATATATAACTTGTAAAATTCATAACTTGTTCGTTATAATTCCGTTTTTCGAGTTCCTTACATGCCTACGATCCTTGTAAAGAGTACTATTTTTATAAAATATAAAATGTAGGGCTTATGGTTTGAATTTCCAACAGTAGATATAAAAGTAATTAGGGTTTTCAATTAATAAAGTTAGTTTATAATTATTTTTGTTTAAAGACCTTGCACCATAATTTCACCAAGTGTTGTACCGTATATCTTACAAGTATTAAGTCCTCTAAATTTTCATGTCCCTTGTTCATATGAAATCCTTAGACACTTTATATAACTTAAAAATGAATCTAGGTGGTGATTAACTTATACAACAAGTATGTACACAATAGAAAATAAATGAATGAATATGAAATACTTTAAATGGACCTTTTAGAAGATAAGTGGGATGATGAACACAAGATGTAAACCCTAACCAAGCCTTCAAAATCAAAACCCTAATCAAGAAAACCCTAAATATGTTTTCTTGATAATTCCTTGTTAAACCCGAATCCAAGCTTGCCAACACCTTGAGTAGCCTTAGGTAACCTTAGAATGAACACTTGAACACTTGGATTGCCTTGAATGCAAAAATTAAATGAAACCCTAATACACAATATGTATGCCGTGGGTTTGGAGCTTCTTTTGGGAGAGAAAGATATGTTTTTCTTGCAAATGGAAAGAGTAGAAGCTAGTTACATATGACTTCCCTTTTATAGCATTTTGGAAACCATTAAACAACCTTAAATGAAACCATGGGGACTAATGGTGGTTTAAAGGACAAGGTGTAAGAGCTCTCCTCCTCCCTAGGAGGAGGGTACTCTTTGACAAGCCAATTACTTGATACATGTGCTTAAGGTACATTAGTGTAAGAATTAACATGTGTAGAAAGGAAGTTAGTGGGGATTTTGCATTTCTTTCTTATGTAAACCTTTAGGTCCGGTTTATATGAGTTATAGGTAAACAAAATAAGTTAATTTTGAGTATTGGGTATAAAAGTGGGTATTTGTTTGAGTGTAGATGGGTAAAGGTGCTTCCGGGTACGACCGAATGTAATTTATTGCGAAACGTAAGCGTTTTACGTAACCAACAAAAATAAATTATGAAAAGTTATAAATTATACTCTTAATAATCATATAACACTTGCTTGATGTAAACTTTAATTTGTTTGGTGTCCGTTTACATTGAACGTTGATTTTTAGTTTACGCGATTTAACTATAAGTTAATAATTAAAAGCGAACGCGTAAAACTCTAAAAATAAATAATAGTTGTAAACTAACCTGAAATGAGAAATGGTAACACTATATGTTTCCCCTAGAGTTTAGAAAATGTCCAAAGACATCCGAAAGTCTGAAAATCCCTTTACAATTCACATAATCACACTATACATTTGGTTTTGCTGAAAAAATGTTTCAAGTTTTTATTATTGGCTAAACTGCCGTTTTAAGTCCGATTTTAAAGTGCGATATGTGAAAAACTATTTATTCAAAACAAGCTCTTTAAAAACTACTTTTACGCCTAATGAAAACATTTTTAGGTCGCTCAAAACCTCAAAACAATTTCGGGACAGCAAGCACTTTTTGTCAAAAACGCAACCAAAATCCACTCAAACTTCATAATAGTGCCTAGTCTAGCCTAATCTCCGTTCACAACTAATCCACAACAAAACCACACATAAATCTAACCTAATCCCTTCATTTCTATTGTTGCAACACACTTTTTAACTCATCTCACCATAACTTATAAAACAACAAACATAATACTTCCATTTTTATAAAAGTTGTCAAGATATTTTGTCATTTCTTTTTAGAAAAGTAACACAAACACATGGACTCTTAAACTTGAACAATATTCATAAGAATAAAAGAAATGAAACAAGAGATGACCAAGAAATACTTACAAGAATGAAGAAACAAGTAGAGAATCACAAGATCTATTCCCAAAATGACTAGATCTATAAAACCCACTTATAAAATTAGAAACCCTAATTTTATAATCTTGAGAAAACCTTTGGAAATCAACCAACCAATACTTGGATCTACCTTAGGAACCCTTGGAAATGAACTTAGAACACTTGGATCTTGAAAAGAATCAAAGAAAATGGGAACCCTATAAAGGGTTGTTGGGCCGTGAGCTTCAAGAGAAGAGGGAGAGAAGAGATAAATTTTGAAGAGGCAAGAAATGATATGAGAACCCTAAGTTATGATTTAGTGTGATATATATAGGACCAAGTACTTGAGGTTTAGGGTTTTATGTAGCCACATGGTACTCAACCACACCAAGGGTGTGTGTGGTCTTGGGATCGGCCGAAACTAGCCACAAGGACCAAGTGGGTTCAATTTTGAGTCATGGTTCAAGTCATGACTAGTCTTGGTTCTTGGTTCCAGTCAAAAGGTGTACATGTGATCAAGCATCACATGCTTAAGTTAAATGGTGATACATGTGCATGAAAGGGACTTGCTCATATGTCACTTTCCTAAGTTTACATGATCACATGCATGGGGAATCCAAAAGATGCTTCATGAATTATTTCAAGACTCATGGTTGCATTTGGTTGAACTTAGGCGTCCAACATGATAAGCAAGGGAGGTGAATGAAATTTTTAGCATTACAATGCTTGACGGATGATAACTCGAGTTTACACGAAAAGATTGCGGGTTTCCGGGGTTTCGTTTGGTCAAAAACGCGAAAAACGCAATTTAAAAGATAAAACCCTAATATTAATATCGGAAGTGATTAAAAATCACGAAACACTTAGAAAAGTTAAAATATCTCATATAAGGCCTAAATTAATTAACAACCGATGCCGGGACGCGCCCGATGATGTTTTTTAGATTTACACGGTTTAACTTCCTGGTAAACTGTAATATTCAAACGTAACATGCAAAAGTCAAAGATATTAATCGGAAAGGTTTAAAATATTGACCTAAAATTTACGGGGTGTGACATCTTAGAATATTTCTTGTAGTCTTCACCATCAGTAGAAACTATAATCAGCAGTAGTAACTTTCATAACTAGCAGCAGTAACTTGAACAGCACCAAGATGTCTTTTAATCCCAACAGTTCATCATACTTCAATTGCTCGAACGCCTCAACAAAATGGTGTTGTTGAACGTAGAAATCGTACACTAGTCGAGGCTGCACGCACAATGCTCATCTTTTTAGAAACTCTAAAATTTTTGGGTGGAAGCTATTGCTACTGCTTACTTTACTCAGAATCGATCTCTTGTACACAAACAGTACAACAAGACTCCTTATGAGCTGATTCGAGGAAGAGAACCCAATATTCAATACTTTCATGTGTTTAGATCTCTTTGTTATCCAATAAATGATCGTGATGATCTTGGGAAAATAAAACCAAAGGCTGACATTGGTATCTTTATTGGTTATTCTGAGTCATCACGAGGATTTCGTATCTATAACTGCTGAACCAAAAAGATAATGGAAATGATCCATGTCAAGTTTGATGAACTCACATCAATGGCTTCTGAATACAACAATTCAGGACCCGGTCTAAACTGTTCGAATTTTCAAGATTCATCTGACGACATGAATGAAATACCGTCACAACAAGACTTGGATAACTTGTTTGGTCCTCTGTATTCTCTATAATACCATTTCCATAGTTGTTCATGTCAAACCAACTCTAAGCAGTTTCTACTAAACATATAAAAGCAACCATTTATAATTCCAGAACAACATAAGCACAGACACATAATGTGATAAACCTATACATTCACCACATTATAAACGGCTTTCGCACTTATACCTTGAATCCAAGCTAATAAAAATAAAAAAACATCATCACCATCATCTTCAACCCTTGGTTCTTACTTAAAAATCATTACAAGCACCTATTTTCACATTAATGCAATACAATCATCAAGGGTTTACACAACCCATTAATCATACCCAATTTCCATCCTTAATCCCCCAACCCACTCCCCCCCCCCACCCCCCCCCCCCCCCCCCACCCCCCCCCCCCCCCCCCCCCCACCCCCCTATATCTTAATCTATGATGAAAACCCCCAATTTGTTTACACTTAATCTTCAATTAACCTTAACCCATATTATTAAATACCTCAATATAGGTTTTAGAACATCAATTACCCAAAACTCCTAATTTGGATATAAGAACCTTAATTTATAAATCATCAAACAACTCAAATTAAGATTACTTACATAGTGTAGGATCATTGTTAGAGCTTATTCTTGCCATAATCATACTTAATTCACCAAGATTGAACATCTTCATTGATCATCTTCTGGAGTGGCATGGACTCGAAGATGGCTGAACTGTTATCATTCAAACATAATGTTTTAGATTTTGGGACCTGCATTTTGTAAAAACTCTGATTATAATGAATGATAAGTAAATTTTTCCAACAACGTCTCTTTTAAAGTTGTTTTCTCTGATTATGATTGTTGTATCCATGAAGTAATACCACAGATTAGCTTTCGCTGCTATATTGTAAAAATGGGGGTGTTAGTCAATTACTTGATTATGAGTAAACACTTATGTCATTTGACGTGCAGTAAATATGTATACAATATTTTCCCTATGAGTCTTCTCTAAAAGAAAACTCATTTAAACCTCATCATTAAACCGATAGGTTAAAAATAAAACAAATTCCAAGAATATGATTATCTTCTTTTGGACAGCATCTATTCATTCATTGTCTTTAAGTCATTCATTAAATCCAATATCTAATAATGCATCTCCTATGGTTAGCAGGTTCATTGTGATCCTCTAACTCCTAATCCTCACCATTGATATAGAAAATATATCATGAGGTATTGATGTGTTTCAAAAGCTTCAAATTTATAATGACTAAAAATACCTATTTTATTATAGGAAAACACACGGGTAAAAGTATAACCCACGTATGTAGTATATTCTTTTTAGGTAAGAACAGGTTGTCCACAGGGATTTGAGTAGTATTCGAATAATCAAAAAGAAAATAGACTTTAACAATTTTGAAAATAACTTTTGTTTTACCAGTGATAATAAAGATGACTACTCGGATAGTTAAAAATAATGTATAAGTAGTGGTAATGATTAAGACCTCGAAGATGGAACTTTAACTTATAAAAAGGATTTCTCGTCAGAAAATGTTTTTACAAATTAACTTAATTAACTCAAGACTTATACTTAGTAGACTAGACCAATTGTGTCACTCGAATGATTCAGATAACTTATTATATCAAAGCTATTTTTTATCAATTTACGAAAGTGAATTTCTCGACACAGACGATAAAGACCATAGACAAATCTTTAAACCACATAGATCATAGCGGGTCTTTCGACCTATACCGATATGATTATTGATGACATCAAATAACGTCTATTTTATAACATCATTTATCCCATGATATTAACCCATTTTGTATAGTTATTGCAAAGAATTGTTACTTAATCGTTTATATTTGAGAATTACAGTAATTATGGAGTAATTGTTGAAACTTAGCAAAAGGCACGCATTTTGGAGCTTAAATGAAGATATTTTGAAGATTACTGTTCTGAAGACCAATACGTCGTATCCATCAAGGAAGATACGACGTATCCATGCCTGCACTCACCAAAGACCACAGAATATTAAAGATCAATATGCCGTATCCAAAGGACTCAATACGCCGTATTCAAGATATTGAATCAACATAATATTCTGAAAGATATCAAACGTGGTCCATACTCTAAGAAATCCCCAATACGTCGTATCCAATACATGGATACGCCGTAACCAACCAACTTC
>BQNB010077274.1:0-30895 GCA_026074375.1 Tanacetum coccineum | reverse complement strand
CCTATTGGATGATTACAAAAAGGGGATGAAGACTACAAGAGATATAGTTTGCAACTTAGTATTGTGGTGACATGTTCAAGAAAATCTTAACTCAAGGGGAAGCATTGTTTCATTCATGGAGATTGTTTTGTAATATCAAATAGGGGAAGATTATTGGGATCTCAGATTTGATGTTTACAAAACTACATATGCATAAATAAAGAAAGATGAAACAAAAGGAAACAAGATATGCTAAAGAAGGAAACAATATCAAGATTAATGTTGATTGAGACGTTACAAAATCAACATTAATGTTGAAGATATAGATTAGTCAAACATTAATGTGAAGATTAATGTTAATTAATTAGTTTCCTAATTGTATTATGTTTCCTTTTGAAACAACAAGGACTTAATGTGATAAATTAAGTTAGCTTCCTATGTAAGCTAGGTTTTCTTGTAAACCCTATATATAAAGGGTCATAGGCGTCTGGTTAAGATCATCCATCATAGTTAGATCTCTCTGAATGAGAGTCTAATAGTTAGTTAGTTTATGTATTAGTTAGTTTAGCCCCAACGATCATTTGATCTTGAGGCAATAGATTAATAATAGAAAACCTTGTTTGATAACTTATTGTTCTTTATTATTCCGCTACATATATAAGTTATCTGTAAAATTAATCCTAGATGGGCTAAACGATTCTCAACACTTAGGAAAACATAATTACTTTTTATGATGTTTGCATGTGTTGCTCAATCATACACTTAGAAATCTTGCGGTCCTATAATTGATTTAGATAAACCTATGAATTCACCAACTTTATGTTGACATTGTAAGCATGTTTTTCAGGTCAATAAGGCACGGGGTGCGGTGATACATTGGAAGTCAATAATTGAAGAGTTAACATTTAAGATTTGGGGTCTTATTACATTTTGGGGACAATTATTATAAACCGGAATCGTTATTTTTATTGTTGAACAATTTGAAGCCATGAGCTTATTAAATTTTCAAACAACATGTTTGTTGTACATCAGAGACTTAGTGTTTTTTTTGAAACCCTAACAGGATTTGTCGATTAGCAGGTCTGATAATTGAAGGGCTTCTTGTGTTCAGTTGCTTGTAAGAAAGAAACAACAGTAGATGGGCTTAAATTGATGAATGAGATGTTCTTTCATTAGATGGCAATGATCATCTTCTAACTATAACAGTACTGCTATACGTTGAACTGCTTGGGCTCAAAGAAAAAGAAGCAGGCTAATGTGTTCAAATGAAAACATGAAAAGTTTATGCTGCTTCGTATACTGCTCGTTATTGAAAGGTGCGTGTCTTATCATATCTTGAAAGGACACTCCCCTTAATTTTTTCTTACTTTTTCGATCCCTTTTAAAGATAATTGTTCGTGCTTTGGTCTTAAATGGGTGTTGACGAAAGACTTTGTTGAAACTTGCAAAGGTGTACGATCTAACTTATTGTTGCTTACTACGTACATTTGCTATATCTTTAAGGGGGAGTTACGTTGTTGTGCTCATGTGTCCTCATATTAGAAGATGAGGTATTTTGTCATAAGGAGTTTGCAGTTCTACAATATTTTTTTGGTCTTGGTATGAGTTTTCACATCTCGTGGATTGTACAAGGATTTAAAGACACAAGTTTGGGAAATTTCTACTTCTTCAACTAACGGGTTTATACTCCTTTTTCTTCATCAAATATTTATACTTGGAGCCTACTGAGTTGAGATTCAAGAGTGGTTACTATTAACTTTTCAGGGGAAGCTTATTGCTTTAACATATTTAACCATCTTACTTGCACCACTTGAGGGGAAGTGTTCACAAGTTCTTATCTACTTTAGACCCCTATTGGATGATTACAATAAAAGGGGATGAAGACTACATATGAGATATAGTTGGCAAAATTAGTATTGTTGGGTTGAAAATGCTTCAAGAAAAATCTTAACTCAGGGGGGAAGCAATGTTTCATTTCATGGAGATTGTTTTTGTAATATCTAAAATAGGGCAAGATTATTGGTGATCTCAGATTTGATGTTTTTCAAAACTACATATGCATAAATAAAGAAAAAAGATGAAAACAAAATGGAAAACAAGGATTATGCATAAAGAAGGAAACTCATTATCAAGATTAATGTTGATGAGACGTTACAAAATCAACATTTTAATTGTTGAAGATATAGATTAGTCAAACATTAATGTGAAGATTAATGTTAATTAATTAGTTTCCTAATTGTATTATGTTTCTCCTTTTTGATACTAAAGGGACTTAATGTGTTAAATTAAGTTAGCTTCTATGTAAGCTAGGTTTTCTTGTAAACCTTTTTATTAATAGGGTCTTAGGCGTCTGGGTTAAGAATCATCCATAATAAGTTAAGACTCTCTCTGAATGAGAGTCTAATTAGTTGTTAGTTTGATTGTATTAGTTCAGTTTTGCTCCCAACGATCATTTGATCTTGAGGCAATTAGACTTAATAATAGAAAAAACTTGGTTGATAACTTATTGTTCTTTATTATTCCGCTACATATATAAGTTATCTGTAAAATTAATCCTAGATGGGCTAAACGATTCTCAACACTTAGGAAAACATAATTACTTTTTATGATGTTTGCATGTGTTGCTCAATCATACACTTAGAAATCTTGCGGTCCTATAATTGATTTAGATAAACCTATGAATTCACCAACTTTATGTTGACATTGTAAGCATGTTTTTCAGGTCAATAAGGCACGGGGTGCGGTGATACATTGGAAGTCAATAATTGAAGAGTTAACATTTAAGATTTGGGGTCTTATTACATTTTGGGGACAATTATTATAAACCGGAATCGTTATTTTTATTGTTGAACAATTTGAAGCCATGAGCTTATTAAATTTTCAAACAACATGTTTAGTGGTCGTTCTCATATCTTGTGCTATTGATCCGTAAATGTAACGCCCTCGGATATTCAACATTCCGCTGCGTACTCAGATTTAAGGGTGTTACAGCGTCTACATTAAAACGAATCTCTAGCCATAGCCGAAAGAAACCTATTCGATGATGAAGCATCTTCTTCCAAAAACACCAGAACCAAACCACCAACCCCTTTCAAAACCTTACGAGAGCATTCCCACCCTAATTCTTCTCGGATTCAAAACCCAACATCACCTTCCAACTGAAACAAATAAAACAGGAATGAATCTGATTTCAACGCACGCGACATCTAGGTTAATTTCAAGGAATCTGGCACGTTTCCTAGGATTAAGAAACGAGGACCCCCTCGATCATGTTAAGCACTACTTAAGTAACATCGACAGTATCTAAGCTGACGAAGCAACAAGGGATACATCTAGGCTACGCTTCTCATTTTTCCCATCAAAGAAAAGTTTGGCAGAAGTGGCTTTATGATATAATATCCATCGCATCAAAATAAATGACAATGGGATAAAGCTCGTGTTACGATTTCTGTGACTATCTTTCTTGGTTAGGACGCACTCGTCCCCCACCCCCCCCCCCTCACGAGATTGAAATCCTTCGATTCTAACTCAGGGGATGTACAACCCATAATAAAGCGCATGGATGGATCGTTTTCCGGGACTTAATCAAAACAGGTCCCTCATCATGGGATATAGGAATTGTCTTTTGGTACAAATCTTTCATGATAACATATCTCTTGACAACCATGTGAAACTTGATCAATTTACTTAATTCCGCTTCAGCTCTCTCTCTAAATGAGAAGAGGGGTGGTTGGTAAAATCAAATGACGATATAAGCATACAATCCCAATACCAAAGACGATTTTTTGAGGATGAACATGTAGCCAGCCATAATGTTATCTTCCATTTCAGAAGCAATCAGGGGGCGTTTAAAAAGGGCCTGTAACTAAATCACCTACCTCGAAACGCCTATTCAGAAGGTTGGACGTGAAAAAACCCCTTCTCAATTTTTTGACTACTCGGAGATCCACGGTGGCTGATGAATCGCGGCAGACAAAACTCGGCGAAAAGAAACAGGGATGCTTCTCCATGGGGATGACATCTATGATGACCTTCCATTTTGAGTTTCTATCAGAACGGTGATGACCCCGTCTTAGCGGGAACATGAAACGTAAAGAAAATGGAAAGGATGGTCCCGAATGGCATTGTTAGAAGTTACAATTTGAAGCACGGGAGTAGCCAACTTACATTGCTCGAAAAGAAATACCACTACCGAAGGGATAGGGAGAGATGCTTGACCAGCACGTAAGGAAAATGCAAGGTACAACTTCTCTCAATTATCTCCGCTATTGGGGGAAAGGAAACTCCTATTAAACTGAAGCAAAAACTTTTTGCCATATCTACTAGATCACGAGTTAGCATCGAGGACCCTCCTTTACCCAGGGGTCCCCTTCAAAAGTAACACCTCTACCAAAAACTGAAGGGTAGGTGCAAGCCGGGAAAAGGAATGGACCCACGAGGGGTTGCAGTGCTTAACATTACTAATTATGAAGATCCTGGCCCTCGGCCAGCCATTTTCGGCCAACCATCAAGTCATTCAAAATTTGCTTTTTTCCATTCAAGATTGTGAAGAAGCAGTAAAAGGATGTCGGAAGTTGAGCGGTTTTCTATATCATTCATCACTTTCATTAAATCTCATTCTGGAATGATTTTTTTTTTTTTTATATTTTTTTTTTTTTTTTTTTTAAACCAATTTTTTTTTTTTTTTTTTTTTTTTTTTTTTTTTTTTTTTTATTTTTTTTTTTTTTTTTTATTTTTTTATTTTTATATTATTTTATTTTATTTTTTAAAAATTTAAATAAAACAATTTTTTTTTTATATTTTTTTTTTAAAAAATTTTATAATAAACAACAAACTTCCTTTCTTTTTTAATCATCCTCTCCTTTGTACCCTTTCTGGTGTTACAAAACCCCACCCCTCTATTTTTTACCTTTAACCAAACACAAACACACACCCACCCCCCCCCCCCCCCACCCCCCCCACCCCCCCCCCCCCCCCCCCCCCCCCCCCCCCCCCCCCCCCCACACCACACAAAATTAAACACCCCCCAACACACCCACCCCCCCCCCCCCCCCCCAAAAACAACCCACCACCCCCCACACCCCCACCCCCACCAAACACAACAACAACCCCAACACCCCCACACAACCCTCCCCCCCCCCCCCACACCCCAAATGACATGTTTAGTGGTCGTTCTCATATCTTGTGCTATTGATCCGTAAATGTAACGCCCTCGGATATTCAACATTCCGCTGCGTACTCAGATTTAAGGGTGTTACAGCGTCTACATTAAAACGAATCTCTAGCCATAGCCGAAAGAAACCTATTCGATGATGAAGCATCTTCTTCCAAAAACACCAGAACCAAACCACCAACCCCTTTCAAAACCTTACGAGAGCATTCCCACCCTAATTCTTCTGGCTTCCAAAACCCAATCACCCTTCCAACTGAACAAACAGGAAGAATCGTCAACGCACGCGACATCATGTTAATTCAAGGAACATGCACGTTCCTAGGATTAAGAAACGAGGACCCCCTCGATCATGTTAAGCACTACTTAAGTAACATCGACAGTATCTAAGCTGACGAAGCAACAAGGGATACATCTAGGCTACGCTTCTTCCATTTATCCCTCAAAGGAAAAGTGGCAGAATGCTTTGATATAATACCCTCGCTCAAATAATGACATGGGATCAGCTCGTGTTACGATTCTGTGACTACTTCTTTCTGGTAGGACGCACCTCGTCCCTCAGAGATTGAATCCTTCGATTCAAACAAGGGGATGACAAACCCATAAAAAGCGCATGGATCCGTTTCCGGGACTTAATCAAACAGGTCCCTCATCATGGGATATAGAATTGTCTTTTGGTACAAATCTTTCATGATAACATATCTCTTGACAACCATGTGAAACTTGATCAATTTACTTAATTCCGCTTCAGCTCTCTCACTAAAGAAGAGGGGTAAAATCAAATAGAAGAATACATCCAATACCAAGACGATTTTTGAGATGACATGTCGCCATCCATAAATGTTTCTTCCATTTCAGAAGCAATCAGGGGGCGTTTAAAAAGGGCCTGTAACTAAATCACCTACCTCGAAATGCCTATTCAGAAGGTTGGGTTGAAAAACCCCTACCTAATTTATGACTACTGCGGAGGATCCCACGAGGCTGATGAATGCGAGCAGAACAACTCGACCGAACAGGGATGCTTCTCCAAGGGAGACATCTATGATGATCCTTCCATTTTGAGGTTCTATCAGAACGGTGATACCCCGTCATAGGGGAACATGAAACGTAAAGAAAAAGGAAAGGATGGTCCCGAATGGATTGTTAGAAGTAAATTTGAAGACGAGCTCGCCAACTACATGCTCGAAAAGAAATCCCACACGAAGGGGATAGGAGAGATGCTTGACCAGCACCGTAAGGAAATGCATGAACAATTCTCTCAAATCCTCTCCGCAATTGGGGAAAGTGAAACTCCTAAACCTGAAGCACCAACTTTTGCCATAACAACTAGATCACGAGTTAGCACTCGAGACCCTCCTTTCCCGACCCCTTCAAAAGTAACACCTTCCAACACTGAAGGAGCAGCCGAAAAGGAAGGACCCGAGGGTGCAGAGCTAAACATTACACATAATGAAGATCCTGGCCCTCGGCCATCCATTTTCTGCCAACCCTCCAAGTCATCAAATCTGCATTTTCCATCAAGAGTGAAGAAGCAGAAAAAGGATGACGAAGATGAGCGGCTTTTCTAAATCTTCAAACACCTTCATATAAATCTGCCATTCCTGGAATGATCCACATGCCAAAGGGATCCAAGGTCTTAAAGAATCTCCTTTCTTATAAGGAAAAACTTGAAAAAGCGGCCTCTTCGGTGAAGCTTAGTGAGGAATGTTCCGCTATCATCCAAAAGAGTCTGCCCCAAAAAGAAGGAGACCCAAGAAGCTTCACACTACCATGTCTTATCGGACCCCTTGTAGTCAAGAACACCTTAGCTGATTTAGGATCAAGTCTAAATCTCATGCCACACTCTCTCTTTTGATGATTGGGAATTTCTAAACTTAAACCAACCAAAATGAGTATTCAACTGGCCGATTGATCTATCAAATATCCCATCAGGGTCTGTGAGAATCTGTTGATGAAAGTAAGTAAGTTCATCTTCCCAGTTGACTTCGTAGTTTTGGAAATGGACAAAGATGAGCTAGTCTCGATCATTTTGGGACGACCCTTCCTCACCACGAAAAGAGCTGTAATTGACGTTCACGAAGGGAAATTAAGTCTAAGAGTCAGAAGTGAAACCGTCACCTTCAACATCAGGAAATCCATGAAATCCAAACATTCCTGTGACGATTACTTAACTACGCCGATCATACCGCTAAGCTGGTCCAAGAACAATGGGCTAACACAGTAAATCATGACGGAAAATGGGCTAAAGAAGAAGAAGAAGATTCTAACGAAGTGCATGCAGTTTCCTTTTACCCTAGGACAGAGCCGGTAGAGCCACTCGAATGGAAGGCCTCGAAGAATCAATTAAAACCATAATGCGTCGAACCACCCAAACTTCAACTAAAGGAATTACCTGAACACCTTGAGTACGCTTTCCTTTAGGAAAACAACCAACTCCCAGTGGTCATCTCATCTGCATTATCCACCGCCAAAAAAGCTAGGCTTCTTGAGGTTTTTAAGAATTATAAAGGGGTGATCGCCTGGAGTATTGCGAATATTAAAGGGATCGACTCATCCTTTCGTACTCACAAAATTCTCATGGAAGACGAGTTCAAACCAAGTGTCCAATCTCAAATAAGAGTAAAACCGAACATCAAGGAGGTAGTAAAAAATGAAGTCATAAAGCTCTTTGACGTAGGATTAATCTACCCCATCTACGACAGTCCTTGGGTGAGTCCGGTTCAGGTTGTCCCAAAGAAGGGAAGAATGAATGTTGTTAAGAATGAGAAGGAAGAGCTCATCCTGTAAAAGACGGTCACTAGATGGCCCGTGTGTATCGACTATTGTAAATTGAATAACGCAACTCAAAAAGATCACTTTCCACTTCTGTTTATCGATTAAATGCTCGAATGCGCAGCTGGGCATGAGTACTACTGCTTTCTAGACGGGTTTTTAGGATATTTTCAAATCCCTATCGCCCTTGAATATTTAGAGAAAACCACATTCACCTACCCTTACGGAACCTTCACATACAAACAAATGCCCTTCGGGTTATGCAATGCCCCAGTAATCTTTCAGCACTGCATGACAGCCATATTCCATGAATTTATCAAGGATAGCATGGAGGTATTCATGAATGATTTCTCCGTCTTTGGTAGTTCTTTCGACAACTGGCTAATAAACCTTGAAAAGATGCTAAAAAGGTGTGAGGAAACCAACCTTGTATTAAACTGGGAAAAGTGCCATTTCATGGTAAAGGAAGGAATCGTCATCGGTCATAAGGTCTTAGGTTCAGGAATTGAGGTCGATAAAGCAAAAATCGAAGCAATCTTCAAACTACCATATCCCATGAATCTGAAAGCCATTCGAAGCTTTCTAGGACATATTGTGTTGGGAATTATGCATTCCTGACTTAGTACCGTTAGTTATATTAGTTAGTACTGCTAGTTGTAATTTGCACTAACAGTACAAAATGTTAGTACTGATCAGATAGTTAGTACCGTTAGTATAAAATAATTAGTACCGTTTATGAGATATGCATTAGATATCTTAGGAAAAGATATGCATGATATTTATACGCGTTTTGTAAAGCCCATTAGGGTTTCCTTGGTCTATAAAAGGAACCCTAGGCATAGTTAGTATACATAGTTCTACACAGATCAATAGAGATCGATTAGCAATCATAGTCTTTGTAATCTGTAACCTAGGCAGATTCAAGTGATAATATAAAGTTCTTTTGTGATTCTTAATATTGTTCTTCTTAGCATTATTGATTAGTTTCCGCATAATCAATAGTGTTCATATCAGTGTTTCATTATTGTTGCTTTAGAATTATCTAAAGGAACAAACCCTTTACAAGCTAAAGGTTAAGATCTACTCAGTAAATGATCCAACAAGTGGTATCAGAGCTTGTGTGGAAACTCTGAATAAGAAGAACTCAATTGTAAGATGGCAGAACAAGATATTCCTCCACCCACTATTACAGCAATGAAGATCCCTATCATCAGTAAGGGAGAATATGATATTTGGAGCATGAGAATGCGACAATATATCTGTTACACAAACCATAACCTATGGGATGTTATTGTCAATGGAGATCTAGAAGAAGAGCCTGCACCAACTGGAGAAACATCTGCTCCTCCTGCTCCTAAGACTGCCAAACAACTGGCTGCTAAAAGGAATCAAGAAAGAGTTAAGAGCATCTTGCTTTTAGCAATACCTGATGAATACCTCCTCAAGTTTCACAATGTTGCAGATGCTAAATCACTCTGGGAAGCAATCAAATCAAGGTTTGGAGGTAATGAAGAATCCAAGAAGATGCAGAAAAATGTTCTAAAACATCAGTTTGAAAATTTTTCTACTGCATCAAATGAAAGTCTGGACAAGGCTTATGATAGGTTCCAAAAACTCATAAGTCAATTGGAGGTTCATGGTGCTCCAATATCAAAGGAAGATATCAACCAGAAGTTCCTAAGAAGTCTTCCTCCTTCATGGAATCAAATTGCTCTAATCATGAGAAATAAGCCAGACATTGATGAGATTGATATTGATGACCTCTACAACAACCTTAGGGTCTACGAAGATGAGATGAAAAGGTCTTCAAGTTCCACTTCTACTTCTCAGAACTTGGCATTTCTTTCCTCTGAGAACACTAGCAGTACTAATGAAGTTAGTACTGCCAGTGGAGATTTTGGGGTTAGTACTGCTGGAGGAATTAGTCAAGTTTCATCTACCCCATGTGCTCATGATGTAGCGTGCTCTTTCTTTGCACAACCAACAACCAGTCCTCAACTTGAAAATGAGGATTTTCAGCAGATTGATGAAGATGACTTGGAAGAATTGGATCTTAGATGGCAGGTGGCTATGTTGACTGTCAGAGTGAGGAAATTCATTCAGAAGACAGGAAGGAACATGGATTTCAAAGAAAAATGACCTGTTTCACTTGATAAATCAAAAATTGAGTGCTACAACTGTCACAGAAAAGGGCATTTTGCTAGGGAATGCAGATCTGGAAGGAATCAAAGGAAAAGATCTTATGGTGACAATGGCAGGAGCAATGCACCAACAAATGAATCTTCATCACATGCACTGGTGGCTCAAGATGGTCTAGGAGGATATGACTGGAGTAATGATTTTGAAATAGAACCAGTCAACTATGCTTTAATGGCAATCTCTTCTTCAAGCTCATCAAGTTCTTCTGACAATGAGGTACAAAAATGTTCTAAACAATGTCTTGAATCTTTTAAAACTCTTCAAAAGAATTTTGATAGTGAAAGAGAAAAACATAGCAGAGCCAGACTAGAAATTCAGGGTTATGAGTTAGCTTTAGAATCTCTAGAATCTAGAATTCTTAGACATGAAAAGAATGAACTGGCTTGGGGAGAAAAATATGAGTTTCAAAACTATGAGCTTAAGTGTAGTGAAATCAAAATTAACAACCTTAACACAGAGTTAGAAAAAGTTGTTAAGGAAAGAGATAAGTTGAAACTTAAGATAGAAAAATGGGAAGAATCATCCAAGAATCTAGATGAATTACTCAATAGTCAAATGAGTGCTAGAGATAAAACTAGTTTAGGACATGCCATACAATTGAATGAAATGAGTAACAATTCTAAAACTGATAGTGAGATTAGATTGAGTGTTTTTGATGTCAGATCTAGTGATGAAGAGTCCACACCAGCTAATGATAGGTCTTCCAAAGTAGATGGGTATCATGTTGTTCCCCTCCTATAACAGGGAAATTTTTAACCCCAAGAGCTGACATATCATTTGCAGGTTTAGATAAATATGCCATTAGGAAGAAAATAATTAAGTCAAAAACAACTGATCTTAATACTAAAACAAGTGAGACTGTAGGTAAAACAAATGAAGTAAATACTCAAAAACCTAAGATAGTCTATGAATCAGTTAATAGAGATAAAGTTATCATTGAGGATTGGAACTCAGATGATGAGGATGATGTGTCTGAAGTGCAAACAGTTAGTCCTGTTAAGACTAATGAGACTCAAACAATTAAAACTAGAGTTGATAAAATTGGTCAAACTTCTCAGAAACAAGGAATTGGTTTTAAGAAAATAAAAGCTTGCTTTGTCTGTAAAAGTACTGACCATTTGATCAAAGATTGTAATTTTCATGACAAAAAGAGTCAAGAACCTAAGCTAAAAACTATGGTCAATACTGGTCCAAGGGTGGACAAACCAGTATGGGATAATACTAAAAGGGTTAATCATCAAAAAAATTCAAAATACCATCAATTAAGAAAGACTTTTATCCCATCAAGAGTTCTAAAAAGAACATGTTTGATTACTCCTGTTAAGCAAAATAAGAAAAAAATAGTTCACAAAGTTAGTACTGCTAGGCCAGTTAGTACTGCTAGGCCTGTTTATACTGTTAGACCATTTGCTCTAAAAATAGCACAAACTAGTGGTGCTATTAGACCAATTTACCCAAGAATGGACAATGTAAGACCAAGAGACTCATATTCACCTATCAAGAGGTCTTACTACACAAAACCAGCTCTTAGACCCAAAGACTTAAAACAAGATGTTAAAACTATTAGGGTTCAAAATATGACTACTGCTGGGACAAAAGCAGTAGTTAATACTGGTAAGGGTAAGCTGGATACTGACCTTAAAAAGTCAAGGTGGGTTTGGAGGCCTAAGGGAAATTACTTGGATCATGTGTCTAAAGATAGTGGATCATTCATGCTCAAGAAGGTTGAGTATGTTGACCCCAAAGGGATTTCCAAGTCTGTAATGGCTTGGATCCCTAAGAGATACTAATTCTCTTACTTTATGTGCAGGGCAATCTAGAGATCTTGTTGCAGGATCATGCAGTGGTAGATAGTGGTTGCTCTAGCCATATGACTAGAAACAAAGCTTATCTTTCAGACTATGAAGATTACAATGGAGGCTTTATGGATTTTGGAAGTGATCCCAAATGAGGTAAAATAACGGGTAAAGGTAAAATCAGAACCGCTAATTTAGACTTTGATGATGTTTACTTTATAGATGAAATTAAGTTTAACCTTTTCTCTGTCTCACAAATGTGTGACAAGAAAAATAGTGTATTTTTTATTGAGACTGAATGCCTTATCCTGTCTCCTAGCTTTAAGCTTCTTGATGAAAGTCAAGTTGTACTTAGAGCTCCTAGAAAGGATGATGTGTACAGCTTGGACTTAAAGAACATTATTCCCTCTCGAGGTATAACTTGTTTATATGCAAATGCAATAGCAGATGAGTCTAAATTATGGCACAGGAGATTAGGTCATGTGAATTTCAAAAATATAAACAAACTTGTTAAAGGTCACCTAGTTAGAGGTTTACCTTCAAAAGTTTTTGTGAATGACCACACTTGTGTTGCCTGCAAGAAGGGTAAGCAACATAAGGCCTCCTGTAAGGCCAAGTTAGAAAGAATCATCAGAAAGGCCGTAGAATTACTTCATATGGATTTATTTAGACCTGTCTCTGTAGAAAGTATTAACAAGAAAAGGTACTGCTTGGTTGTGACTGATGATTTCAGCAGATTTAGTTGGGTATTTTTCTTAGCTACCAAGGATGAAACATCTGAAATCCTTTGTAAATTTATCATAGGCTTAGAAAACCAATTGAATCATAATGTTAAAATCATTAGATGTGATAATGGGACAGAGTTTAAGAACCATGCTATGAATGAATTCTGTGCTAAGAAAGGAATAAAAAGGGAGTTTAGTGTGGCTAGAACTCCACAGCAGAATGGTGTTGCAGAAAGAAAAAAACAAGACCCTAATTGAGGCAGCTAAAACTATGTTAGTAGACTCACTTTTACCTATCCTATTTTGGGCAGAGGCAGTAAATACTGCCTGCTATGTACTGAATAGGGTATTAGTGACCAAACCTCAAAATAAGACACCTTATGAACTATTAATAGGTAACTCACCTAGTATTAGTTTTATGAGACCTTTTGGGTGCCCCTTGACCATTTTAAACACCTTAGATTCCTTGGGCAAATTTGATGGGAAATCTGATGAAGGTTATTTGCTTGGATACTCTACCTCTAGTAAAGCTTTTAGAGTATACAACAAAAGGACCAAAAGGGTAGAAGAGAATCTTCACATCAATTTTCTTGAAGATCAACCAAATGTGTCAGGAACTGGTCCAAATTGGATGTTTGATCTTGATTTTCTCACCAATTCAATGAACTATATTCCTGTTAGTGTAGAAAATCAGGTTAATGTGGATGCAGGTACACAAGATTCTTATGTTGCAGGTTCATCAGGAAAAGATAAAGGACCTACTCAGGAATACATACTGCTTCCACTACAACCTCATAGGACAAGGATTCCAGTAGAAGATGTTGCTCCAGCTGCACATGAAAAACCTTCTGAAAGTTCTCCTAAAGACAATGATGTACAAGACTCAGAAGATGATAAGGAAGGACAACATCAAATGACAGAAGATGAACAAGTCTTGCATGATGATCTTGAGAAGATGATTGCTCAAGAAGTGGTTGCTAAAGCTCTGGATGATGCCACAAGACAAGCTTTTGAAGAAGAAAAGAGGAATATTGCATCTCAAAAGAGGGCAGCTCAGGCTACCAGTACTAACAAACTTAGTACTGTTAGGTCATATGTTAGTACTGCTACCACACCATATGTTAGTGCTGCTAGTACTCCCACAGGTGCAAATGCTGGTGAATCATCTTTTGTCTATCTTGGAGGACAAATACCTATTGATGCATCTACTCTCCCTAATGCTGATCTACCCACTGATCCAAATATGCCTGACTTAGAAGATGTTTCAAATGCATTTCCAAATGATGGCATATTCAGTGGAGCTTATGATGATGATGATGTGGGTGCAGAGGCTGATTTCAACAATATGGATAACACCATTGATGTTAGTCCTATTCCCACACTCAGAGTTCACAAGGATCACCCTAAAGGTCAAATTCTAGGAGATCCTAAATCAGCAGTTCAAACAAGAGGAAAGATCCAAAAGGCTTCTTCAGTACAACAAGCTTTGGTAAGCTACATCTATAATCAGAACAGAACAAATCATAAAGACCATCAGAACTGTCTGTTCGCATGTTTTCTCTCCCAAGAAGAACCCAAGAACATATCACAAGCCTTACAAGATGAAAGCTGGGTAGAAGCAATGCAAGAGGAATTGCTACAGTTCAAATTACAGAAGGTTTGGGTACTTGTTGATTTGCCATATGGGAAAAAGGTAATTGGCACAAAGTGGGTCTTCAGGAATAAGAGAGATGAGAGAAGTATTGTTGTGAAAAACAAAGCAAGGCTTGTAGCACAAGGGTTTAGACAGGAGGAAGGTATAGATTATGATGAGGTTTTTGCACCAGTTGCCAGGATAGAGGCAATTAGGTTATTTTTAGCCTTTGCATCATACATGGGATTTACTGTCTACCAAATGGATGTTAAAAGTGCATTTCTCTATGGCACTATTGAAGAGGAGGTGTATGTCCATCAACCTCCAGGCTTTGTTGATCCTGCTCATCCAAACAAAGTCTATAAGGTGATCAAAGTCTTTGATGGTATACATCATGCTCCTTGAGCTTGGTATTCTTTTCTTCTTTTTAATGGAAAAAATGGTTTAGAAAGAGGTACATTAGACAAAACATTGTTTATCAAAGATATAAAAAGAGTGACATTTGTTAGTCTAAGTGTATGTGGATGAAATTATTTTTGGCTCCTACTAGAAGTCTATGTGTATAGAGTTTAAAGAATGTATGCATATAGGTATTTCCAGATGAGTTCCTTGGGTGTACTGAACATGTCTTTTTGGGACTTCAAGTGAAGACAACAAAACCCGATGGATATCTTAGTAGTCAGGTTAGTATGTAGCTGACATCTTAAAGACGTTTTTGATTTTTTGTCATCGAACAGCTATACTTCTTATTGAGTTCTTATTTAAACCATCTCGGTCAAGGATATAGATGGTGGAGTATGGAGCTTGGCCATGTATACAGGTCTATGATTTGGCTCTCTTAATGTATTTGACTGCATCTTGGCAAGACTTCTGGTGGCTGTGTGTGCCTGTGCGAGGTTTTGAGTCACTCCAATATGACGCACACGTTAGGCAGTGAAAAGATTTTTAGGTACCTCAAACATCAACCCAAATTAGGTTTATGGTATCTAGGGATTCACCTTTTGAACTTGAAGCTTACTCAGATAGTGATTATGGAGGAGCCAGCCTTGACAGAAAATCAACAATAGGTGGATGTCAATTTCTTGGAAGAAGATTGATATCTTGGCAAGCAGATAGCAGACTATTGTGGCAAATTATACTACTAAGGCAGAATATGTTGCAGCTGCTAACTATTGTGGGCAAGTATTATGGATACAGAATCAGATGATGGATTATGGTTTCAATTTCATGAACACCAAAATCCATATTGATAATGAGAACACTATAAGTGTCATCAAGAATCATGTTGCTCATTCAAAGACCAAGCATATTGAGATTCGTTTCCATTTTATAAAAGATTGTTATGAGAAGAGACTGATAGAGGTTATCAAGATTCACACAGATTCTAATGTTGCAGACCTTCTCACCAAAGGATTTGTTGTCACAAGATTTAACTTTTTGGTGGTTAGCATTGGAATGTATATTTGTAGTACATTTGATGGGGAGGTTAAAAATTGTAAAGGTTGTAAAGTGTAGTAAGTACTTCTAGTTAAAATTAATACTGCTAGGGTATTAATACTGGTAGTTAGGAAATAGTTAGTTCTAGTTAATGATATATTGTAGCATTTTTCTTGTTTTTGACTAACTATTTCAGGATAAGCATGGATTTGAGGATGGATAGAAGTTGTGCTGCCAATTCTACTCATATATGGTCTGTAAGTACTAAGTACTAGAGTTAATTCTGGTAGTCTATAAGTTAATTCTGGTAGTCTATAAGTTAATTCTGGAAGACTATATTAGTACTTGTTGGCTTTAAAATGTTAAGTCTGTAGATGAATCGTTGGTGCTGGTGGGGAATATTAATTTTTCTTACTTAATATATTACGTTAGAGATTTTTACGGCGCATACTTCTTCAGATAAGGTTTTCGTAATTTGGCTAAATTATTGCACTTTATCTCTATAAAAATATATTTCTTTGCTCTAAAGAAACTTCTTTTACAGTCGGTCCAATAAGAAACCTTGTTATTTATCGATAAAAACTCAATTCTCTCTATTTACCAGTACTTAGTAATTCACTCGTATCAAACCTAACACTAGAATTTGAGTTCTTACGACTTTTGTTCATCAAATGTTATTGGCATCAATCTAAAATACTCAGAACAAGATATTGGTCGCTTTCTGAAGAAACAAATGCAAAGTGTTGGTTTCACTGAGTAGTGGATTTTCTTAAAGATACATTCTTCAGGTATGCCGTAACTCATAATACCCTACTATCTATGACTCCCTAGTCAAACAGTTCTGGCATACTGCCACAGTCAGAACACTTGCTAATGGGACTTAACAATTAGTAGCATCTATAGACTCTAAAGAGTATACTATTACTGTGGCATCTGCCATAAGTAAACTTCTATTGGCAGATGCAACAGGAATTACATTAAATTGATCTGGATGCTGAAATATATGCTGGTAGCCACATTAGGGTTTGTTACTGATGGTAATTAACTTTTTGGAAAAGAATTTTACCCCCCAATGGTAATTTCTAATCCTCATATTTTACACGTTAAGCTTAGTCTGGTGGATGGGATCAATTAGTAGTACTATTGCTAACTGCATTAATTTGTATATCTAGCAATAGGGCTATAATTTCTAATAATGATTTTTGATGGGATGGTTCATAACTCTGGAAAGTAATACAAAATTTTTATGTATCCAAGTATTTTTACACTGTATCTTTGGATATTACAACTGAAAATAATAAGGAGGTTATTTAGCCCTTCTTTGACCCAAAAGCTTTTTGCAACATAAATAAGGGTTATTGTAAGGGATTTTGATACCATTGTTGCCTGCTATGTTGGTTGGTGCGGCTGTGTTCAAGGTGAAGGGCTCATCACAACCCATGAGCCCCATCACACACCTGTTGATCCATACCATCCACATCCCAACCACCTAATTCCATCACCACCTCATCATCACAACCAACATCAACTCACCCCCTTCATCGTCCCCTCATCCACCACCTCACTCACCACCTCACCCAACACCTCACTCACCACCTCACTCACCACCTAACCCAACACCTCACTCACCACCTCACTCAACACCTTACTTACTACCTCACTCAACCTCTCATTACTCACCAACCAGGTCCTATGAAGCACCTCACCTGAGGTAAACATCGGAAGGGATTGAGGACAAGTGTGCCAACTCAAGGCAATTGCTGGTTACTTCGTACCCCCCTAAGTTGGTAAACAGGATTGGTAGTTTGGGAGAGGAGTTAAAGGAGGACCATACAGACTCTCAGGGGGAATGTTGTTACTTCACTGGTTAAGAGGTGAAAAACCTGGCAAGTGGCTTTGAAAAAGGAATCCAAGAAGGTAATTATGTCTGAATCAGAGGGTGAAGAACCAGAGGATCAGGGGAGGATAATTCAGGATATTGATGATGATCCTCTAGTTTCTTTGGTAATAGAATCCATGAAAGAGAAGTTAGCAGATTTTGTTACTCCTACAAAAGCTTCAGGGGAAGCTCAAGAAGAAGAAATTAGTCCTACAATCTTGGAGGCAGCCAAAACTTTGTCAAAGGTTGCTTCTCAGGGTGTGAGCAAAGCAAAATCGACTGATAAGGGCAAGAGATATAGGAGGAGAGCAAGGTCAACTGGCTAATAAAACATTAATTTCTGGATTGGATGTTGAGGATGGAGATTTTAATACTGTAGAGTTGAGATTAAATTTTGGTATTGAGATGTTAATACTGGTAGTTACTAAAGTTGATACTGTTGAATACTCTATTAATCTTCCAGTATTAATTCTTTTCTCCTAAAAAAAGGGGTCAAAGGAAGAAAAGGCTCAGAGGTTGAAGAAGGATATCCAGGCTACTCATAAGACTAAAGAACAAATAAGACAAGAAGAAGCTGGATTGGAAGAGGCTATAAGTTTGCAAGCTCAAATGGATGAAGAAGTTGCAAAACAGATTCATTTAGATAAGATGTTAGCCAAAAGAGTGCAGGAAGAATCAAGAATTTCATAGCAATACAAACTGAAAAAGAAAGGATGAGTTCAAGAAGCTGCAAAGTTCTATACTGAAGACGATTGGGGCCACCATTCGGGAAAAACTAGAAGCTACATAAGAGTAGTCAAGAGTCTCCAAGGAGAAAGTATAAGCAATGATGATTTTGCAAAAAGAACGGTAGAAATGATAAATGGGAAGAAAAAGTTCTATGCTGAACAAAAAGCTAAAGCAAAAAGGGTAAGGACAACTGACTACAATGTACAATCAAAAGAGAGTAATTGAGTACCTTCATCAAGAATCAAAGCTCATGGGAAATCTGTCTCAATTGAAAAGCTTTCTTTTGAAGAGTGGAAGAATGAATTGAAAGTGATGAAGAGTATTGAAAGCTTTGTGCCTATGGAAACTGAAGCAAGAGTGAAAAGACATGGATTACAGCTAGAACAAGAAACTTCAAAGAAACAGAAGATTGACATTGAGGATGCTTCAATCACAAAAGGAAAAGATGAAGTTGTAAAGGAAGAAGAAGCTGAAGTAAACCCCCAAAATTGGGTCGCCAGCAGGAATATGTTTGGGAGGCGTTACTTAATAATCCATTTGCACAAGTCATGAGAGAACGACAATCTAAGTGTCGTTTTGGGGAAAAGTATTCTTGGAATGTCTAGACTCCATTTTGCCACTTCAAGTAAGCCAAGCATCTAATTCACCTGAGAAAAACATGCTTAAAAGTGTCAACATTAAAGTGGTGAGTTCATAGGTTTTTGTACAAATAACTGTAAATCCCAAAAACTATATATATAGGTTTACTGTGTTGCAAGTTTCGCCCATACAAGACTTGCAACGCATAAACCTACGTATATAGGTTTCCTTAAAATATATATAATCCCAAATTGTTTCCAAGTATATGTTGTAATGAGCACAATATCCCAAAATGTTTCAAATATATATTACCACTTTATTCAAGGTAACGTAAAGATTCATATGTGTAAAAAAACAATAATTACGATTTACTCTAAGTTCATGGAACTGCTACGTAGACTCATTATAAGTATGCCACTTTATTCAAGGCACCGTAAGGTTCAGATTCATCAGTATGTCGTGTTGTGCTCCGACAATGTTATAATGTTCGTTAGTTCGATCTCGAACTAGTGATAGCTAATCACTACGAAGGTGGTAGCTCAACCCCAATAGATCTTATCTCATAACAATCCGCGCTTACCCTCCAGGTAATTACAGTCCACTCCATTAAGCTAATCCGTAATTATTCGATTAAAAGTCAAGTTTGGTGTTTACGTCCAAAAAGTAACAACCAAATTAGTGTTATCTCATCGCGAGATATTATAATAAGAGTATGTAAATAATTTGTTATCCAATCCACTATAAATAAATTTGTACCAAGCATGTTCCTCACCAAAAATATATGTAAAACATGTAAAACGTGGGCTATGAAACTCCTCTTGAGTAAGCAAAATGCCAAGTGTAACAAATAATGTGCAGCAAAAATCGTCGGAATGCAAACCTATTTATTTAAAGGTCGTATAAGTACTAAGCACATGAGTAATCTCTACCATTCAATAATTCTATTTAGTTAATCAACATCTCATTGTTTGAGTGAAAAAACTTATTTATAATTGTAAAACATTTATAAATATCTGATTAATGAATTATAGTTATTCCTGGTAGGGTATTAGTTACTCCTGGTAGTATTGTAGTTACTCCTGGTAGTGTTGTAGTTACTCCTGGTAGTGTTATTACTACTGGTAGTATATTAGTTTCTCCTGGTAGTGTTATGGTTTATTTTCTAAGTCTGACCCGACTATAATGACCCACTAAATCACCTTTTCATGACTCGGGTTCTAAGAGTTTTTATGCGAATACGATATTTTGAACAACTGTTTCCAGTTCTGTCGAGACCGAATACTCGACTCGAAAATTGGGCGAAAAAGCACTGCTTCAGATCTGATGCAGTGATTAATTACAAAAAGACCAGATTTTGCCCCCGACCTTACGGACCCGGTTATCCACTCGCTTTTAGAGTTAAAGAAACTGCGTGGGAAGTAAACGACATCCGAACGACTTTCATGTTTTCGGCCGACAGGCGAAACGGACTCGAAACGTGCGCATATACCATTTTAAAATCCTGACAGAAACACTAACTAGCAAATGTGGATTTTATATTTAACCTCGTATTTTTACCTCGTTTTCGCTCATAACTTTTTTCGTTATAAATCCGTTTGACCAAGTTTCTTTAGCTTTTCGGATCGTAGTTGAATCATACTATTTATAAAAACATAAAGATTAATATGTTATGATATACGATTTTTGGACAGAATCTTATGAGTGCCTTGTTGAATCCATTTTTAACCTTGCTTTTAACCTTACTACTTGTAGTAATCATTTTCTCACAACAACTTAATATTTTTTTTTTTTTTTTTTTTTTTTTTTGGTACAATACTTTCTCATCCCTTGTAACATGATATTAGCAATATCTCAACATATATAATAGTGTGCAAAATGATCATTACAAGTAAAAACTTCATTTACATGTTAAAAATCCTACATGGTGATTTAAGCTACAATAAAACTAACATATGCATAAAAATGAATATTTGAAAGAACATTAAAGGGTTCTAGATGACCTTATGGCCGTATGATGATGATGACCCAATATAATCTAACCTTGTTTAGATTAAAAATCCAAAATGCACCAAAGAAAACCTTGTTTTCTTAAATAAATCCTAGCTTCCTTTTACTTGATAATCACTTGAATATGGTTAGCCAATGCTTGGGATCACCTTAGTATATCTTAGGATGGATGTGTAATGGCTTGTATAGGTTGTAGAAAATTTGATATGGATTATGTATTAAGGGGTGTTTGAGCCGTGGCTATAAGAGAGCCAAAAGGGATGTTTTTGGTGATTTCTAGTTAAGTGTTTTGCTATCTATGTTTACTTGCAATGCATACTAGTATATATATGGTAAGCCTAGTCAAAAGAATGCAATAGTTGGTCAAGAAACATGAGGAGGGTCTTAAGGAAGACTCTTGGTCAAAGGGAACAAGGTATGGGTGGTTTTAATGGTGTAGAAAATGTACAAAGACCAATCTTGACCAATTTGATATTTCTTTGAATATTTGGCCATGAATTCGGTTATGGCAAGATATATATGATATATTTGAGTTAATTTTATGTATTGGGTATAAAAGTGGGTATTTGTTGAAGCGTAGAAAAGTTTTGGTGGTTCCGGGTATGCCTAAACTTAATTTATCGCGAAACGTAAACACTTTACGCAAACGATAAAAATAAAATAAACAAAGACCATAATTATTCTCAAAATAATTATTTAATACTTGCTTGATGTAAAACATTTAATTATTTGATGTCCGTTTATATTGAACGATAATTTTTGGCATACGCGATTTAACTTAACGTTTACGATTTTAAACACACGTACAATACTAAAAGATACATTGCGGATTTATTGACGACGTCAATAATGTAACACCCCCAAATTGGGTCGCAGCGGAATAAGGGTCCGGGGCGTGTTACTTCTAGTCAAATAAACACATAGATATATATAGACACGACCAAAAAGTAGTTTTTAAAACTGATAATTGGATTTAACCAAATATTGGATACAAATAGCCGAAGCTTTAACTTGTTCCTTATATTATTACCCCAAAGATACTGGTTCACAACACATGAGTTTCCCAAAAACATATTACAACCATATCTTTCGCATGGACATCCCAAAAACAAAATCACAATGTATCCTTAGCCTTATGCTTACTGATCTCCTGAAAAAACATTGCTTTAAAAACATCAACAATAATGGTGGGTGAATTCCATAGGTGTGATAAACATAATTGCAGGTCCGCAAGACTTTCCCGTGATAATGCAAAATGCAGACATCACAAAACCAGATTAAATTTTCCTAAGCTCAGACACTGAAGCTCGACGATCTTTCTGGCAATAATAATATATATTGGCAAATTTTGGCCCGATTAGATGTTCCAACCGAAACATACCAAATTCGGATCATGCTATACGTTCGTTCTCGGGATTGCTTGTCACCCGAACGGGGAGGTCGTTACCCCAAATAGGTATCTATTCATAACATTCGCGCTCAAATATATGTAATTAACAAACTACATCTATGCATTTGTAAATTCATGATAAAGGGGCTCAGACGTGGGTTATCGTTACTAGGCAACCATGTAATCAATATAAAAATATCCACTTTCGTCCAATTTATAAAACAATGCAGGTTTCCAACCCCAGTTTATAAATCATTGTAATCGTAAAAATATGGGCTATGAATAACCTTGAGTTTGATAATCCCAAATATTGCAGATAATGCGTCACGTAAAGAATCGAATGCACCTAAATTATCATAGGTCGTATTAAAGTAATGAACTTAGATTAACTAACTTCATATACAGGTCTATGTTAGTTACATCATTTTAACGTTACGGGCTATCATAATTAAGAGGTCATGTATGAAACGTATGAGGAGCTAGGGACCACTTTAAGTTGTAAAATCCAGCAACTCGTCGATACGCCACCCCGAAGAGGCCTCATTATGAAACTCCCTAGTAATATAGTACTTTGATAACCACATATAAATCTATATAGCTCAATCACCAACTAATGATTTTGGTAAAATTAAGTTTAATTAGTTAAAACGTTTATAATTATCATTGTAGTAAATATAGCATAACTTTTGCGTTTTAAGCCCGATTTTCACGTTTCTTATGCCCACGCTTTCGTATTAGGGACGAGTTAATATAATTTGGGACATTTTCCATATTTTGGGACCCTCTTGTGAACATAAATTTTACGTTCACATCAGCCGGAGTTTTTTTTAAATCGTATTGTTGTCGTTAAAACCGTAATGTTCGTATTTTATTCGTTATTAGCTCGTTTTTACGATTCTTTTGAGGAGTTTCCCCCCTGTTATTGAAATCCTATCCACATTTATAAGGTTTACCAAAAATTAACTTTCTGTCATGAATAGTAACTTTTATAAAAATAGTTTTATAAAAGTATTAATTGTCGTAAACTCGCGAAATTCATAACTCGCTCGTTTTACATTGAAAATTTTCGATTCTTTCATTTTTGGAATCCTAATAAGTATGTTTTATTTGTTAAAAATATCAAACTTGCTGTTTGAATAATTTTTATAAGTGTTTTTATAAAAATTATTATATAAATCCGTTTATTTATGCGTATAACTTGTTGTTACCATTACGTTTTCGGTATTTATCCGGGTGAACAAGTTTCTTACTTTTTCGGAATCGTCATGAGTCGTATTATTTTATAAAAATATAAATTAAGTATGTTTTTATACACTTTTGGGACAGAAAGTTTGGGTGACTTTATTAAGTCTATTTTTTTATCTTGTTTTTATATTTTACACTTTATAACTTTACCAAAAGTGTACAAGTCTTTTACTTCCATTATGACTTTATTTTTGTGTTCATATATCATAACTAAAAGCTCATAAACAAGATTAGCATGTTATTTATCATACTTTTACTTGGAACATATCAAGTGATCTTTTAAAACCCTAATTTGCATTAACACTTTTTAAGTTAATTAAGTTTGTAAAAGCGACTTATGTATCCATTTATAAACTTTATATTACCATCCATACAACCATGTGTATAAGCTCATAAAACTATATTTACAAGAAAGGTCCAAGTTTACAAGGCTAAACAGTCCTAATGGTGATTTTCACTATTATAAATATCACATATGCATATAATCATATAAATGAAAAGTTAAGGGCTTAAGATAACCTTAATGAGATGATGTAGGATGATGAAAAATAAGTGTTAAACCCTTGTTTAGACTTTAAACCCAAGATTATAACCAAGAAAACCCTAGTTTCCAAATGAAAACCCTAATCTTGATTTCTTGCTTCAACACTTGTAAATAATTAATCAAGGCTTCAAAATACTTTGAGGTATCTTAGATATGATATGAGAGTGTATGTAAATAGGTTATATAAATTTTGTATGGATAGTTTATGGGGGGGTTGAGCCGTGGCCTTTATAAGAGAAAAAGGGAAGACAAATTTGATTTTTAGCTAAGGAAATACTTGTGTGTTTAACTTATTAAAAAGGGTATTTGTTATATATATATAAGGAAACTAGTAGAGGTGCAAGTAACTATCAAAGACCATGTGGTCAATGGTCTTAGGAGGGGGGGCGGCAATAAGAGGGAAATGGGGAAAAAGATGGTCAAAGTTACTATGTATAGCTTAGGTCTTACTAACTAGTGTATGTACATACCTTGGTCATTAATTCTTATGTCTCTTTGTCCTCAATGTAGGGTTATACCATGATAATAAGGAGTGGGTTTGTTTTGTTAGATATTACTTGCAATTTTTGGTGCAAAAGAAAGAAAGTGCAAGTATTATGTATAATGGATAAGTTGTAGTTTTTATTTCTAAGTGTATACTTGCAAAGTGATATGTCTTGGTTATTTATTGTTAAATGGGGCATCCCATTTATAAATGAAGTAAAGTTTTATAAACTTTTTGATCATTGAAAAATAATACTAGACATTTGTTGAAGCGTGAATATTTGAGGTTCGGGTATGCTAAACGTACTTTATCGCAAAACGTATACCACTCTTTTACGTATCGATAAAATAATTGACACAAGGATCATAATTATTCTTAAAATAATTATTTAATACTTGATTGATGTAAACGCTTAATTGTTTGATGCCCGTTTACATTGAACGCTAATTTTTAGCTTACGCGATTTAGCTTAACATTTACGATTTAAAGCAAACGCGTACAATACAAAAAGGTACATTGCGGATTTATCGATGTCGTCAATGACTTAAAAACACAGGGTCTTATAAATAACCCTAAAACACGGGGTGTTATATGAAGTGCCAGTTAAGAAAACAGGAAAGAGAATGAAGCAAAAGGCAAGAAAGGGAATAAATAACCCTCACCATGTTTTTAAAACAAAGAGTTGGCTAGTCCATAGCAAACGACTTATGGTAAAGACATATCAAATCCGTTGGGATAAACTATAATATATAGTTAGAATGCGAATCTTTTTTATGGCTGGTAGTTTGCCAAAAACTTAATAAAGCCAACTTAGTTGATATTGATGTGTAGTTGTGAAGAAGAGAAAGACAAAGGACTAAAGACAATGTATGACTTGTCTTCAAATCAACAACAAAACAGATCATCATTAAGAGAAGCTAATTATTAAAGGAAGTGTTTGGATACAATCCTCAAAGTAAAGCTAAAGAAAACTCATGAAACTTGGAGTTACAAGGGAAGTTCAGTTTATGGGAGGATTGTTAGGAATTTTTTATAAACAGAATAATTTGTTAGTGTATTATAGTTAGTTCTGCTAGTTACATAGTTAGTACTGGTAGAAGGATTATCATAGTTAGTACTGGTAGTGTTAAAAAGTTAATGCTGCTTATGTAATAGTTAAGTCTGCTTACGCAAAAAGATATTTAGTGTTAAAGATATGCATAGATATTCTTTGGAAGGATATGCATTATCTTTATACGCGTTTTGTAAAGACAATTAGGGTTTCCTTAGTTCTATTAAAGGACCCTAGGCTAGTTAGTAGAAATAGTTCTCACGGATCATAGAGATCGGATGTAATCATTAGTTTGTAATCTGCAACCTTGGCAGGATTCAAAGTATATATAAAAGTTCTTTTGTAATTATTCAATATTTTCCTTCTTATCATTATGATTAGATTCCAATAATCAATAGGGTTACTCAGTGTTCTTATTGTTTGCTTTTTAGAATTATCTAAAGGAGCAAACTCTTTGCAAGCTGAAGGTTAAGATCTATTCAGTAAAACGATCCAACAGAATTCCCTTGGGTAGGTTTGACTACGACTTTATAAGTTTGAATGCGTAATGTTATTGGTTTGTCAACCCAATAGTCAAACCTAAAGTCGAATGTATGAGTTATAATTGTTATAAAAAGTTAATGTGTCACATTCATGAAGGAATAGAAGTTGAGGGACCGTATGAGTCAAATAGCCAAAGTAATAACTAATGAATGGATAAACACTTCCTGCATTTTCTAAAATGTTCCAGGAAAGTGTGGAGTGTTCATGTGGGACGAACCAAGACAAGGAAAAAGAGGAAAATCATGTACTTGGTGATACTGGTAATGAAGGATTGTGTTTCTAATTAAGAGATAAGCTTATACTAATCACCTTCAAGTAAGTAATTTATTATTTTAAGTTAATTGGTGAATTATGAATTAGGGTTCTTGAGATAAATTGGGGGTTTTTAGTAAAAGATGTTTATAAGTAAAGTATGAGGTTATAGAAGTTATGGGTTATAAGTAATTGGTATAATTAGGGGGCTTTCATCATATGATCAAGGTATGATCATATGATGTTAAGATATGATGAAGGGTGTGTTCTTGGTTTATGTAAACTCTTGTTAATTGTATTGTTTTTTATGTAATAATGAATATAGTGATGATTATGGCACAAGATGGCAAGCTTGTATGATAATAAGGATTGGGTGTTCTTGATAACTTAGCTTTGGAGCTAAGGTAAGTAAATATGACTATAACATGTGTTATATATAAATTATCGTATTATGTGTTTATGAATAATTATGTTATGGCATAGAAGGGCTCGACCTAGAAGGCATGATTAAATGCTAGAGGCTTAGTTATGTGTTGACAAGGTGTGTTAGTCAAATGGTAATAGACTAATTAGGTATGTGAATATTAAAAATACTAGAAGATGGTAGTTAGTGTGGAACTATCTATATTGGCTACAACCCTTAACATGCTAGAAAGATCTATATTGAATTGGGATCTACAGTAGATGCTATTAATGTTGCTTCTTGTTGATGAATGTGTGTGTTAGGCTTTAGAAAACCAGCCTGTGTCTGTATCGCTGTTGATATGTCTAGGGAAACGCGAGTAGTGTAGAAAGGATATCATCGGTAACAGTCTTCATACTACCTTACCCACTATATGGTTGATCCCTCTTAAGTTATTTCACATTCATTTAATATACTCTTAGGGGCCTTGTAATAGTCTTCATACTACCTTACTTGTGCGTTGCCTTAACAGAATATTAAATAGACAGCGGGTTCGTGTAATCCGTTCATGCCCTAGGAAATACTTACATATATCATCACAAGCATGACAAAGCAACGGATCTAGGAGAAGCAATCTGTGGAGTAGTGCATGATTAGGTAAATACATTTACTTATCATAAAAGTTATCACCAGTAGATTAAATATTAATTAGTTTAGTTATTAGTTAAACAAACCAACCTCTCAAACCATATATTTACCTGCTTTCATAAAACATAAAAATACAAAATTAATCTTCTCTCAACCTCTAGAATTCTGTTAGACCATGATCAAGCCTTCCTAACCTATTCCCCTAGAGAACGATAACAACCCCCGAGTCTTACTTATACTACTAGTACAACGGTTAAGTACTATGCCTAAGGAGTTGTAAAACTTCTTGTTGAAGTCCTACGAAGACCGCATCAGTTTCTATCCTAATCTTTTGGATATTTAACATTATTGTGGTTAGTATAAATTAACTGTTTGTGCATTTTGCATATGGTGTTCACATATGCAAAATGACTTTTTAAAGTCAAAATGCAACATAATTTGTGTTCACATCCTAATGCAGTTTGACTTTTTAATGTCAAAATGAGTTTATAAACATTGAACGTCCAAATGCACACCCAAATTGTATATTTCGCATATTTTTTATGAAAGTGTGAATATTTTATTACCACTAAAAACTTAAGCCATCAAGGTAATACTGGATCAAGAACAGACTCAAGATCCAAAGAAAACATCATACATCAGACAATGATCTTACAAACAAGGCTACAATTCACATTTTCACATACCATAGTCACTACATTTCCCAACATCCAAACTTGTTCCCTTCTATACATGTAAGGCCCAATCATATCTATGACTCCCATATAAACCTGTTCCCTTCTCCTTTATCCCAACATCCAAACACCCCTTTAACTCCCTTGTATCAGTCTTCTAATTAATTCTCTACATTTTAGCAACTGCTATAGTATTTGCAGACCATATAATCTTTAAACAGAGTAGTTTTTCCCTAGTATGATCAATAATCTCTTTAAGTACCTCATTCCTTTCTCAAGGCAAATCTTATCTGTAAGGAGCAAGAGATGATACTTTTGAGCCCACTCACTAGGCCATTTCCACTTGTTGTCATCATACAACATATCCACTGTATCATTATTATTAAATCTGGCATTATACACTTCCCTATGATTAATTAATTTAGATAAAGGTTCTTGTATATTTTTCATATTGTATCCTTATTAGTTTTCATTCCAGATCCTAGTACAGTTAAGCTTTCCTTACTGCACCTTTCATTTGGCCAATTCCACCCATCATTATTGATCATATTTTTGAGCTTAATTCCAACTTCAATGTCAGTGTTATTGATATCATTTTCAGGGTAATGTTACTTAAGATTCCACCACTCAATACTTGCACATAATCTTTTCAAGTTTTAGGGTTCATGTGTGATTTAAGAAGATAGTTGAGTAAGAGAAGGGGAAAATTATGTAATGTATGTTTTTTGGGTCAACTAACATTTTAATAGGAAAAGACATAAATACCCTTACGTGCTGAGCACGTGAGAGGCGTCATCTAACGGGAGTATGATTGATGTGTGTTTTGCAAGCTTTAAATTTATAATAACTAGAGATACCGATTTTGACTAAAAACACAACATTCGGGCAAGTGTACCATATCGAGTGTAATATAGTATTAAGTAAGTCCAAGTCGTTCTATGGGATTTGTAGCAATTCACATATTGTTTATCAAGTAACAAAGCTAAATGATTGTCACGGATCAAATAGCCAAAACGTGTGTAAAGCAAAGTAAGAAACAAGGCATGATCCACATAACATAATAGATATAGATAGAGCAAGACTTTATATAAACATAGCATAGAAGTCATATATGACGGGTAATCATAATAACAAGCATATCTACCAATGATAACATAGAATCCTTTCGGCCTATATACTACATCATCACGAGTGCATTAAGAATAGTTTATATCAAATATGCATACATATGAATTCCTCCCAACCTGGTCGGTCAACATAAGAAAGGGTCTTAAACATCATTCTACTTGGGTTGATTATCAATTTACCATATAATTCTCACTAGTATGATATTGATTCACGACTTAAAATTAACCATTACAACTAACTCTTTCGACCTATAATAGTTGCAACAATCAATCAAAGGATAAACAAGGATCCAAGTAAAGATAACATCGAATTCATAAACATATATATTCATAAGTCATAGCAAAATCATCCAAATATTATATCATGTTTCACATATTTGAACAAAGTACCAAAATTGATATTCCAACTAGTAACAAGCACAAACCAATTGTTCCCCTATGCAACCCATATCCAAACCTTCTGAAATCACCCGAGGGGCTGTCACTACCCTTTGCAAGTCAGTAGCCAAGTCGCCAAATGGTGTGTTTGGTGATGAGTTTAATATAGTAAAGGATTTAGAGATTTGGTGTGAATTGTCTAACCCTTGTGGTATGATGTATAATGGTTTTGAAACGTGATGTTTAGGATCTGAAAATGGTTGTAGACCAGTGGGAAATCATGGTGGATAGTGGTGGTAACATGGTGGTGAGAAAGGGTGTTTGGATCATTAGATCCTAAGATCCCCACCACTCCTTCCTCATTTCCCACTTAATTGTAGAGATTGTATGTGTTAGTGTGTAAGATATGAGAGATATATGATGAGATGTGTGTATTGGGATACTTCAAATGGTGTGATTTTCGTCCCTATTTACAGGTTGAGGAAGGTGGAAAGTGCGGCGCACCAAATAATTTATGCGGCGTACTTTGGTTAAGTCGGTGGGAAAATCATAAACGCTGCTTGGATGTGCGGCGTACCTCTGGTCTTTTTCAGCTTCGGTCCTTTATTTTCTTCTAACTTGCTTTCCAATGAATATAAATACATGAACTTTATTCGTTTTGAGCTTGATATATCTTCAAGTGAACCCTAAAACGGAGTTCGTATGACCGAGTTATGGCCAAAACAGTGAACAGGTGTCGGGAGATCTTTAGCTTGAGTTATTTCTTCGTTTAAGCTTTAATTCTTCGTGTTTTCTTCCATGACACATCACATGAACCTACAATGACAAATATATTATATTCTATACCAAAAGTTCTTATATTTAGCCAATAAATATACATAAAAGCATAGATAACGCATATAAAAATATGTATAATTTGAGCGTTATCAAATCCCCCCACATTTAAACTTTGCTTGCCTCAAGCAAATCTAAGATTTAAAAAAAAAAACAAGGTTCCTACATTACAAGACAGGGAAAGTTTTTTTTAAATATTTTTTAAAATTTGATATTTATTATTATTATTATTTTTAAAAGTTTTTATTGTGTGAAATTATCGAAAATATTTTTGGTTTTTTAATAAATAAGCGCAAAATGTGCAAGCACCCCCCCCCCCCCACACTTAAGGATTTGCTTGTCCTCAAGCAAAATAAGGAAAAATAATAAGTTTTACAAACAAAATTAGAAAAAAAATATTTTTAGATTTTTAATATG